>JAFVLL020005916.1:0-36773 GCA_021397915.2 Tor tambroides | reverse complement strand
AGGGGCGTAACATTTCCGTCTCACGCTTGAGGTATTCGGCCAATCACAACACACCGGATAGCTGGCCAATCAGAGCACGCCTTGCTTCTCAGAACAATGAGCTTTGTAAAAATCGACGCGTTTCAGAAAGGTGGGGCTTAGAGGAGCAACAATAATGTACAGTATGTGGAAAATAATGTGTTTTTTGAACTTTAAACCACATAAACACATTGCATTACACCAAATACACAAAATAATGTTCTTTTTAGCAACATCATATGACCCCTTTAAAAAAAAACACCTGTAGTGGTGAAGCGCCAGATGATGAATACTTGTTATTTTCAGGCATAAATAAGGCAATCAGGCTATGACACTTGCAGCTAAAGTTGTAAATAGCAATGACAACAACAGATTTATTAATTGTGAGCAATTTTCCATTAACAGGGCTTTTTCACTTGTAAGCATAATTCATACCTGCTGAGATTTGGTGATAATTCAGGTTTAGCCATGAAAAAACAAACAAAGATTTTCCTTTTACTTTAGATCCTATTTTTATTAAAAATTTTCATTTATGTACACTACAATACTACTGCTCAAAAGTTTAGAATAATAAGAATTTAAGATTTTAATTTTTTTTTTTTAATTTTTGAAAAAAAGTTTCTTTTGCTCACCAAAGCTGCATTTATAATACATCAAGTCAAGAAGCTTTTTCTCTTTCACTGAAGTGGGATTGTTGTATGCGTGTCTACTGAACAAGGAAATGCATTGATTGTGATAAATCTGACACCATTTAACATATTTAAATAATGTCGAAAGCCTATAATTGGTCTCCCAAAATGTCAATAATTGGTAGGCCTACTTTTACTACACTAGGTTTGGTACCTTCTGGAATCGCTTGAGGTCTGCTTAAAAACCAACATTAAAAATCAACATTTAAAAAAAGAAAAAAAAACAACCCAACAACCCAAGAGACTCACCCTCTCCCAGTCAAGCCCTGTTTGATGCACTTGCCCAAGAGGTAACAGAAGAAAGGCAGTGAGTGGTACAATTCCATTTGCTTGTAATTTAAAGCCAAGGTGAAGGCCAAGGAACCAAACAGATCCCAGCCTAAACCAAGTCCCAAAATCCCCCATAGAGCCAGACCCAAGCTCACACTGTTATATCTGAAAATGCAGTTAAAGACTATGCGCATGCTGTTATTTCTGGATTATAAGTTCATGACATGACTGTGAATAGCTTAAATGAAATAAATACCATAGCAATGAAGGTAAAGGTTAAAGGATACTGAAAATGACCGTAGTCAATCAGTACAAGTCCTGGATACAGAAGGATGCAGAGAGCTGTGGCAACCTATGAGAACAAAATAATACATTTTGACAAAATCAAAGCATGTTAATGATTACAAATACAATTTACCACTACACCAATTCAAGGGCAGTCATTTAGTTACCTTTTGTTTAGAGGACCCATCACAAAAGTAAAAGCAGTAAAGCAAAACTGCTGGAATGTAGATCAAAATATCTGTAAAAAGAACTGTTGGGACGAGGAAGGTTAATATGCATGAACATAATAAATATTTCGTCTTGTCTACAGAGATTTACATCATTTAAGAATAACTAGATGTGACCATATGGCTTTGTAGGCTTTGATGACTGTAAACAGTTAAATGCATTATAATAGATTATTCAAAGCACTTCAATGCAGCAATTTGAACGCACACTCTGTTAAAATTAATATTTACAGTTAATTTACATATTATAGATTATCATTTTAAAAGTAATGATAGATGAGTAATTTCTCCGAAAAACAATATATAGATTTTTACAAGATGGGGCATGAAATACAAGTGTATTTGAGTAATTCCATACACAGAACAGGCATATATTTTAATTTTAAAAACATTAATACATCCCTATTTCTGCACTAGTACATAATCAATATCATGTTTAGGAAGGGTAATCAAGGAAGCTTCGTTAGAAATGAAGTGAATAAAAGTTTATAGGTGCTTTTATGCCTTTCATAATTCCAGTATTTCTGCAAATTCTGTAAAGTTAAGAGGTAGAAATGACACTGCCATTTAAAATATTTGAAATAAATGAATTATTGACATCAATACATACCTGTGGCCCTCATGAACAACTTATGTGAGTGACTTTCATAGCCTCTAGACGCATACAACTCCACCCATTCAGGATTGAGCAGCTTTGCTCTATAAACATACAGACCACACAAAGAAAAATCATCATCATCAAGTCATGTTCAAAAGATAAATTACTATATATATAAAAAAATACAAAATAAAATAATAATAATAATCATATATATATATATATATATATATGGATGATTATGTAAAAGAACACTTACACGTATGCACAGGCCAGACTATGATATGCCGTCAGAGGAGGATAATCAAGACCCCAGTAGTTCAAATCATTATTTGTAGTATTGAAGTACCTAGTTTGAGGGAAAAAAACTGTTACATATAAGGCTTTGGCCTTATAAATAAAATGCTACAGTATATAAGGAGAGGGAGCTTCACCAGTGTCGGTTCACATGGCCATGAAAGAAGAATTAGAGACTAACCATTCATGAACAGGTAGATTGTAAGTCACTTCTTGCCAGTGTCTCTGTGCTTCATAGTCCCCAAACATTGGCGGTTTACCTGCACCTATTCCATTAAATGACATGCAGAATAGTATGATTTCTTAATTAAAACGTAAATGTATAAGGTACAATATTCATCTCGTATAACATTGTTTCACGAATGTTTATCCCCCTTGATAGTCGTTTTAGATGAGCTGATCTTGCTTATTTACAGATGAATGAGTTGCTCCGAACACTTGCAGCTGCCTTTGACGTGTCAATACTGATCCTAAAGAAACCGGTGGCTCATTGAAAACCAACCTGAGTAGGAATGAAAAGACACTGCCCATCTCGACGTTAAACCGAGCAGCACGCACAGTGAAATAAGGCTCCAGTTCTCCATGTCTGGTAGCCTTTAAGACTTTTGATTTAAAAATCATAAATCTGCAGCATCGCTCATGCTTTCCTAGAGAGCCGAGTCGGCTGAGATTCACTTCCTGAAACAATACGTCAGCGGAGTGGCGCTTCGTGATGACATCACACATTAACACGTGGGTTGAAGTGATTGAACAGGTTTGGCGTTTGGGCGGTCAAGGTCTGATTTGTAAATTTGATCCATGGTTTGATCGAAACATGAAAATGTTGGCAGTAAATAAGTTCTGACTTAAATAGAGTATTAAAATGCAGTAAGTAAAGATGTTGCTAGATGCCCTGAATATATAAGCGGTGATCAAAATCTATGGAACCTCATCAGGTAAATGAACTACTATGAACAAGATTATGACCAAGTGGGGGAAAAAAAACATGATGTGTTTATGTTCAACTATATCCCAAAAATGCTTTAACCAATACTGGTCAAAAGAAGGCTATGTAGCAAATGTGTATCCCATAACGAACTATTTTGATTTATAAATGACCGTTTTTTAGAACCATTTAAAATTTCATTATTACACATTACGTACATTTTGTTTATCTATAAAACGCCTTAAAGAAATACAAAACTTTTAAATTGAATTTTTGTAATATTTCAGAATTTGCTCACTCTGTTGATTTTCAGCATTCTAGCCTTACTTAGGCTATGTTTGTTGCCTTGGTAACCTAACGATTTTATTTCATTACAGAACATAAAGTTAGATTAGACAATAAGAGCCAATATAACTTTATTAAATTGAAAAAGCAATTTGTTAGTTTATTATTTCTTTTTCATTTATAAATGACATTGTCCTATATCAATCATTGTTCCATTTACTCAAATATCCAACATATTCAGTAACATCAATAGACCTACCTGTTGAGGCATTCAGTGAGTACTCTGTCAGTCCAATTTTTTGTTCACTTTACAGTCATACTTGAGTTCCTTAACTATTTTCTGAGCAGCGGTGTAGTCATTAGCATTTCATTCACTTTAAGAGCTGCTGGATATGACAGCTTCTTTGTAGTTGGGACATCAAATATTTATAAATAATAACCATGGACAAGTGCTGATTTGCAATGACACTTTCATTACAGTAAGGAGCCTATTAGTCACATTCAGCTCAATGACATGTTAATGTCCCTGTTTGCCATCTTTGTCATTTACTGCTTCGTCTCTGCAGCCTTTTAAATATTTAGTAACTACTGGATCCACATTTACTGTTGGCGATGTGCTCCAGGAGACAGGCTACCTGGGCTGGTCCTTATAGTATTGCCTGATGTAACTTCTTCTGTATTGTGAATT
Organism: Tor tambroides; assembly: GCA_021397915.2. Lineage (NCBI taxonomy): Eukaryota > Metazoa > Chordata > Actinopteri > Cypriniformes > Cyprinidae > Tor > Tor tambroides. Next base: position 32,491 of record JAFVLL020005916.1, on the reverse strand, counting down.
TATATATATATATATATATATATATATATATATATATATATATAAACTGTTATTTATATATTTGCTCGTTCGTTCGTTTTTCACATTTACAGTTCTGGTAATATTTTTTTCTGCTTAGAAAATTGTTTTGACATCTGTTTATTTTTGAATGGTAATTTCAAAGGTAGAGGAAAAGTAATGTTGTTGGATAATTAGGTGCGAGAGAATTTCGCTGCGCGAAACGAAGCTATCTATATTTGATTAGAGAATAATATCTAATAAGAAAAAAACAATCTTTAATGTAACCTTTAATATAAAAGAATGAACATAGACATGAGTGTAAAGCAGTGGGTTAGGTGGTGGGAACATGGAGACTCTACACCTGTGTAGCGCGGAGAGCAGGTGGATCCACAAAGGTCAAAGGTTGTTTAATTTACCCAAATATGTCCGACCACTTGTCACTTTCAAAATGCTCAGCAAGGGGTTTTACTTTGTATTTCACACGAAAGTTCCCAAAACAGATGTTGTTAAACGTCTTAAGTCTGTTAAATGTTACGCGACCGAACATAAATGGATAAACAGTGATGGTAGCCAAGCATTGTTTTCGAGATATAGCCTATACCGTTGCTGAAACCCCAAATGGTATGACTGTTCTTTTTGAACAACATTTAATCACTGATGTTCATAAATTATTAAATCTGTGCAGCGTAACGTCTTTTTCATTGTTATTTTTTTTTTAATCTATTTTTGTATAATAGCAAATAGGCCTATCCTGTGCTCGCGACTAGGCAAAAGCCAAAAGCAGGATGTGTTATAACCTTGCACTCGTTAAAGAGTCAACTCTTTCCCACCAGCCGCCCTAGAAATAGATCCCTCATTAAAACCCGTTGAATCTGAACAATTTCACAGTGTCTCTAGTCCAAAACAAATAGTATCTAACTGCTCCAAGTGCGCGATCATTATCCCCGCTACAGATGCAAAGAAACGTTTATTTTAGAGATGACCTCGGTTACTGTAGATGCATCGAAAATTTGCTCCCATTAGCAAACGCGGTCGTTTCATTTATGTAATTTATTCTTGTAAACGCCATCTAGTGATACACTTAAGACATCATCATCATCATCATCATCTGATGTGCAGAAGGCTATAGTGAATGTAGACTATAGGCGTTTTAGTTTTTGTAGCCTATAGGTCTGAGTGGCAACGAATTTATTTTCTTAATCATCTTCTCGGTGTAGTTTTATAAACGTCTTTTCGCATGATGTGCTTTTAAAATGTTTTATTAAGCCAATATGCCTATGTATCTCTATTTTTTTTAATGCTCAATATTTGGTTTCGCTAAAACGTTGATAAATACATTATAGATTAATCTGAATTAGCTGGGATAGCTTTTACATGCCCTTTTAAGTTGAATGAGCGCGATTACAAATGCGTTAGTAAATATCATAACCACTGAGAGAAGAACACCTACACCGTAACGACCTAATTTGGGCTAATTTGAATAAGGCTTTATTTTTAACAGCGACATGCAGCAATAAATTACTGAATGTGCTGTCGGCGTCCACTGTGACAAGGCATCAGAACAATGTGCTTACAGCCATTTATCCCATTTTAAGGAATACAGAGACAGTTGTGGAAGGCCCTGTTAGTGCCTTTCAGAAGGTCAGTCTCAGCAGCGTCTTTAGCCTGAAAGTGAATTCAAGAAGAGGCTCCTTTTCTTTTCCCATGGGTATCACTTAAATATAGCCCTAACTCTTGTGCGCCACACACCATCTACCATTTGCTGTTTGAGTAGAACTGATTAGCTAGACACAACTGTGAAAGAGTGTTGCTTTAATAAGAACAACTTCCCAAACATTTTTAGGTCGCGCTTCATTTTCACTTGTAAATGGGTACGGCAGCTTCTCGACGGCTATTGACCTTTTTATTGGGAAAGATTGTTGTTATTTTTGTAACCTTCAATTTAGAAAGTGTACGATTAAGTAGGCTTAGTTTAATTTGTAATTAATAAACTGATTGTAGTAATTGTTAGTATATTATTTCTGTAGAAGATTGTCTTTAATGCAAGTTAAAGGAAGGCTGAATGAAACCATTTGTAATTGTTGTTTTGCAACCTGAAACTGAGATGCTGATCTGTTGAAATTATTGCCTAGGGTTGTATTCACAGTAAGATAAAATATTTTTTTCGTATGTACAATGTTTTTTTTTAATCATTTTGAATTAAAATATCCTGTTATTCTTTTAAAAAAGGACCGCTGAAATAATAGACCATTTCGAAATGCCTTAATAGCAAATTAAAAAATATAATCAATCTAGTTTATATTTTCATATTAGCTAGGCTATAACACTCATAACTGAAAATAGGCTGTTTATTGTTTTAACATTTCTTCTATTGATGAAAATGAAAATGCTACTTTTACATATGTAAATCCATAAAACAGCCTAAGTAATATACGTATACATTTCCGTGTCTTGTTACATTCCTGTAATTTTAGAAATCATCTCTTTGATTTAAAAGTCAGTTGTGCCTGAGATGCATTGGATTGTTTTCATATTTATTAACAAATGAAGTTGATTTACAACACAATATAGCTACATAGAATACATATATTTAAATTTTATAAACATACTTTTTCAGTCTTTCAATAAGAACAGTTTAATATTTCATATTGGAAAACAAAGGAAAAAAAACATTGTTCGTGAAATCACTTCTTTCAGAATGAAAACAAAATATTACTGAAAAATAAGGCTCACTCAGCTATAAGTTTAAACAACGAAATGAAACAGAAAAGAAAAATCATGTAAATTAATTTTTTTGTACAAATATTTACAAACATTACCTGTACTGAAAGCATTCCTTTTTGATTATGAATTTTCTTTTTTTCTCAAAAGTCTTTACATGGCTACATTGGGGCGGACGAATTGTCCAGTGCTGCCTGTAGTTCGTGCTGTATCGTCTTTAAAATATATATGTCTAAAAAATAGTTTGATTATCATTGAGAAGGCCATTTAGATATCGCCGCTGTGGACACTGTCGGTAAAAACTGTCCGGAGATGATATTTGACGGGACGCTGAGAATTGGCGCGATGGCAGCTGATGTCCGGGATAAGGACAGAGACTGTGCGCTCAGTAAGGCGGACTGCACCGTCACGGGCGGCCGCAGGAAAGTCTGTGCGCTCGTGGAGCTGCTGGAGACCCCGATAATATTTTCTATGCTGAACGATGGTCGACTGGACGGCTCGGATTTGATAATTGACGCGGTGCTCAGGCTGTTCAGTTGTAACTGAAGACTTGGACTTAGTTGAGAGTTAAATGCTTTTCTGTTCAGTTCTGCGGAGGGCAAGAGAGGCACCGCGGGAGGGAGCATCGGACCCACCGGGGGAATGTACGGGTACTGCAGAGCGGCTGCAGGGTGCGAGTAGGCGGCCGGGTGAATTCCATAGTGGCGTCCGTAAGGATTCCCAATACTGTATGCCCCAAAACTCTGCATCATGAGGGCGGTCTGTTCCCTGAGAATGTCCGGGTGGTGTCTCTTGAAGCGTTTCCTCCTCCTCAGAAAGTTTTGCCGCTGTCGAACATACCTCCAGCACCAGGTCGAGGGTCCAGTAGTTACCTTTGCCCGGGTTGCCCGGCTCCCGTGGATCTTGATTGACAGTCGTTGAGGGACAAGTTATGGCGAATGGAGTTTGCCAGGCCGGGAACTTCTCCCGGTAGTAAGGAAGTGGTTGCTGATGGTTCCATCCGCCGAGAACACTCTTCTGCGGCTCTGAGGATTGGGCCATGGTGATGAGGGCGATGTACGTATGGCTTCACCAGGCTGTTCTTGGGCTTGCTCTGCAAGGGACCCGAGTTTCCCGGCGCATCCCCCTTGGACTTCTCCTCGCCGGCGCTCGCGATGGACTGTCGCTGCGCTCCTTCACCTCGATCTCCTCCACCTCATCTCCCCGGTCCTGGACATGCACTCTGGGCCTCGCACTGTCCCGCTCCATCCCCTCGTCGCCCTCCCCGACCACGTCCACGCTCTTCATCAGCTGTGAGCACGGTCTGATCGCACATGTTGCTGGCACTGGTGCCTCCAGACAGGGTCATCACCGCTCACTTTACTGCTGGGATAAACCAAGGTAAGAGCAGCAGCGGTCAGATCAGATGACGACCGGTGGTTATAAATGCAGGTCAGTCCCGGCCTGCCAGGAAAACTTCAACTTTAGAAAATATTTCTCCAGTCCAAAGGCTTCTTTACACCTCGTCTCCTTTCCACTGTATTTCCTCGAAACTTAAGCGTGGTTTTGGACCGAGGACACAAGATGACACATGCTTTGAAAAGCAGGCTTTAAGGACTGTCTGATAGATTACTTTTCACTTAAAGATATACTATCTGCCGCGTCACGTGACCCGCCGACGTCAGAGGTCGCGCTGTTATACCGCTGAGCTGAAGTTGTTTCATGGATTTGTCAACAAAGGGAACAACAGTAACATCGCCTCTGTTCGTCCGTCATAGACCATTTAGCGGTGGCGGAGGGGAGAAAATCGGCCTGCATGATTGAAATCATCTCCAGAGCTGACGTGCATTCACTCGCCCGCGCTAAACGCAAACTTAACTTTTTTCTTAGGCCAATTATATTGAAAGCTGCTGAACGAAAACGTCTACAGCTAAGTTAATTGAATCTCTTGTCATTTATATTGTGTGCTCGAATACTGCATGATTAAACGGAGAGTTTTAAATATTGTACTTTCATAATAAAATTCTTCAGTAGAATTCAGTTAGGAAAAAAACGACTTTTCTGTAGGCGTAGCAGCACTGATTTTGTTACGTGTGAAGTAAGTACAAAAACAATGGAAATCTCTAAATAAAGATCTTTGTAGAGGTGCTAACGACCCTCATCATTGCTCGTGTTAACATATGAATTAAGTAGGAAATGAGCGCGCGGGTAAATGCATTGGAGCCATTCACACGCGCACAGGTGAGCGACGCATGTGGGATATTCTCAAGAAAAAGAAAGCGGAGAGGGAATATGTAAACTCTTAACATTTCCTGGGTCGTGTGAGAAAACGCTTGTCAGTGTGCTTCATGGGAACTGCAAGGTTTAATACCGTTTTATTTGTGGTTTGTATTTGGATGCTCTTGTTTCTTGTAGCCTAATATTTGAGAGAGTAAACACTGATGTGATTCTCCCGTTTTTGTCTATGCACAGAAAAAAAAAAATGTTCCGCGTCACTTATTTAACCACAAGTAATATAACGTCTTATCGATCTACAACTAAGAATATCTGCCCAGCTTTAATGAAAATAAAGGCTGATGTAACTGACGCTCGAATCAATTATTCTCACCACCATTCTATTAGAGCTTACAAAACAGGCTATATCAATTTCTTAACGGAGAGAACTTGCGAAAGCAAATTGTTAAGCTCCATATTTCTGCAGTGAAGCGCTTATCTCTGTATTTTGGTGCAGGTTTTGCAGCACTGCTCTTAAAATAGCCAACTGCCATTTGACTAATAAAAGTAATTAATCATTGTTTAATTATAATCGATAATAATAATAAATTATTTTATTAGACTACTAGGTATAAAATACTTTATACCAAAAAAGGTATATAACTATATTTAGGAAGTTAATTGAATAGGGGTTATATTTTCACTACAGTTGTTTTTGTTGCATGACATTTAATCTGCAAATAGGCCACCACCTTTCACCTCGACCTTTACCTTTAGCCTGCTTACCATCTTTTCAATTCTCCGAGGAACGCTTGCTTGTGCTATATCTTTGAAGCTGTTTTTGCATGGTGAATGAATGAGATTAATTGAATCATGTCGTTATTAATGGTATTGAAGAACTCAGGCAAGCAGACAGTGGCCCGTGTGATGTCCCGTTTATCAATACGGGCTACTTAGAGGATGAAGTCGAAGCACCTTCTAACCCAGTCTAAAGCCAATATTTGCTTTGGAAAATAGTTTTTGTGCTCATTACGCATTTGTTTAATAATTTCTAAATATGTCTTTGTTAGGCCTACTTTAGTAGGCTAGATAAATATTTTGAGTAATATTATTGGAGTCCACTTCAATAACAGTTCTACAAACTCCAAACATTTGCTGATTTATTGCTTTTGAATTGTGTTTATGCTATTGTTTAATTCTAAATATAAACGCATGCATAGGCCGGTGGTTCTCTTGCGTTTTAGCGTTGCATGTTGCAGAATGATGAAGGGTTTTGTCAGCTGCTTAAAATGTAAAAGACCATATATCTCGAGTCAGTGCGCACTGAAAGACATCGTGGATGATATCGCCCAAAAGGAGATCAAATTCGTCCTCTCTGTGATCTTTTGAAGCTCCATAAATCCGGCTTTATACCTTCGCAGTTTGTTAATGAAATGTGCATTTAAGCACACATGCACGGCTTAACCCGACAAAACCTTTTAGAATAATAAGCTAACTCTTTCCAGCATGAACCTATTAGGAGACGCAGGCATAGCAGGTGACGGTGCGGATACAGTGGCTGAATGTGATTACCCAGCAAGGTCAGAAACAAATAGCTCACAAATAGTAAAGCAGGATCGAATTTATGCCTAATTAAATCGCTGAAATAAAAGAGATAGAAGGGAAAATTGAAGGGCGTAATGGGAAATGTGTCCATTCAGGGGAGAGGGGATCTGCAGAGCAAAGAAGGAAAGGATGTAACCCAGATGAAAACTGAACTTGAACTAGGAGGATGCCTCGCATTTGAAGGGTATATTAATGCTGCACGGGCTTAAATAAAATAGATGCCTAATACATTAATAAATAGGCCTGGGACATTGCAAGATCTTATTAAATAAAAAGGATAATTCGTGTCAATATTGTTTTTAATGTTTTTAAAGGTTTTTTTTTTTTTTTGTATAAAATGTCTATTATCAGCAGTTTGTCGTGACTCCTAAATCGACAGACTTTGATTTTTTTGACGCTGATTTGACGCTTGTATGCACAGCAAACTACACTGTTCGGTCATAAACATGTGTAATGTATATTTTTGATAAAAAACAACAACTAAATAAAGATTCTGTACCTCGTTATAATCGAATGTATTTTGTAAGCGTCTCATCTTTTGCAAAACTGGTCGTGTAAAAACGAGTCATTTTATTATGTAAGCACAGTTGGGGGCAAGCTTGTACAACTGTAATAAATTAATGGCTTTGTTAGCGCGCTTTTAATTACGGTTATTGTGCCAATTATTTTACATCAACTCCGCATTATCAGCATGTCAGATTTAATAAAAAGGAGCCATTTGCAGGAAAACCGTTCCTCTCATCTCGAAAGGGAAGTGTCCACGTCATACTCTGGTTAAAAAATGACTTTTCATTTAAATGCAATCCTTAATTGGATTTTCTACGGTCGACACCGTGATTCCCCAAGGCTATACCCACCAGAAGGCAGGATCTCCGTTTTTCTCTCTGAATTCACCATTTTCACCCTCTTGAAGAATCCACTCTATCAACCTGCAACTTTCTGTCAAACAATATGATCCAGCTCATTTTTAACAGTCCCCTTTGTAGTATCATCCTGCAGGCTCCCACCATTACAGCCAAACCAGAAAATCAGTGTTATGCTCCGCAAATTCAGTTGAACATAACATAATTCCGTAGTATTCAAAATAGTAGCTAAAAGACAACGGCAGCAAAACACTGTTCGAAAATAATGAACAGCTTGGTGAAAATCAATGGACGAATAGATTTAGGCTATCATCCCTGAATTAAAAAAGAAGGGCGTCAAAACAATCAGGATATGCTTCTGAAAATGAACATGGAATTATTATATATTGACAATCTGTTTGTATTTTACACAGAGCTGTTGTATGAATTTTTGTGATGTAAAATATTACATTTTCTCATTTAAATACATTTCTTGAACAAATGTTGTTCCACACAAAATACAGAGTTCTGTCAAATGTCTTAATGAATTCAAATGTATCGTGTAATAAATAATGTTTATTTTATTGTCCTGAAGATTATAATTTTTCTCTTTCTTTAGCTGGAAGTAGCATTAAACTGGCTGCACGTAAGTAACTGCCACAAAATCCTAACTCATTTTCTCAAACCTAAATGAATTTTGGTGTTAATTGTTACAAAAAACTGTTGTCTATCAGTACGGTGAATCTCTCGAATAAAAACTCCGTTACATTTCTGCTTGTTTATCGTTTTAGATTGGTATGAAGCATAATGCAAATATGCATTCATTTTTTTTTAACTAAACCCTTATAAACGTATATAAATTTTTAGTTCATTTTGCAAATTTTCTTTTAATATTGCTGTATGTTTGATGTGGTTGTATTTGGTCCATGATGTCGAGGATGGGTGCAAAAATGACGCCTTCAACCAGATTAACATGCCAATGCGCGTAGTTAAGCATGTGTGATGTTACTCGGTTTGTACGTTTCATTGTTATTTAGATGAAGACTGAAGTAGCACATTAGCACGACGAGAGGGTGTTATTTGGGTTTTGTCTTAATACTAGTACGAACTTCCTGCGTAACGCGTTCATCCAGCATCCCTCTTTTTTACGTCTATTGTATTCTTTCTTTCTGATAACTGCTCTCACTGAGAGGAACATAGGCCTACAAATGTTAAAATTATTTGCCATTCGATATAATTATGCTATCTTTTTAAATTGAAATCACATTTAATAGATATAAGGCCTATTAACATAAAATCTAGTGTGGTTTTTAAGGGTTTTAAGTCAGCTGACTTAACTTTTCATTAGGCCTATTTATCATAATCAGTCAATATTTCATAGTCATTTAAAAGACAGAAAATAAGCTTGCCATTTTAGAGGGAGTATTAAATAAGAAGATTGTGTCTGCATAGGTAAACAACTGTGAACTTTGATAAAAGATTTATAATGATTTATTTGTTATACGTGTTATCTTCCTGGCCCCTGATCTCAATCAGTTAGATTTACCCATCGTAGCTTTAGAGCTAATTAGCCTACCTTAATGCTTGTTATTCAGGCAGAATCTGCGGTTGAGAAAATCACCGCCACCACGTGAAATGACTGAGTTATTGAATGTGGTGTCACATGGGACTCTTCCAAGACACATTGATGGGGAGCTCCGTACTCCTATAATCTCGCGTGAGTAATTCGCTATAATTGGCTATACTGAAGTTGCACGTTATCGCTGTAGTCATTTCTTATCCCCTTTTCTATTTGTAGTAAAATAATCAAAATCTCACATCATAAATTTGGCACACTGTAAAATAGTTTAGGCTACCATTAGGCCACTATCAACATAGTTCTATTTATTTCTACATGTGTTAGTAGGCTAATTCAATTCAATTCTAGTGCGATGAACTCCTCTGCAGGTTGTCACTTTTCCGTTTGGCTTTACTTTTATTTTCAGTCAAACTTAAGTTTTCCATAGAGATTTTTTTATTTATTCATTTATAAATTTATTCATATTCAGTTTATTGATTTCTTTAACCTAAAAACGAATGTCATCCTGTTGTTCCTCCAATATACATATTTTGATGACATCATGAATTGTATCATATCCAGACTGATAAACTATTAAAATGAGTAGCTGCAAACCGCAGCGATGTTCACTGAACACTGTTTCCAACACGAATAAACGTCCAATACAATCAATGGCTTCAATTCATTAAGTCTGCTCAAGTGTATGTCTTAGGTGGGCTATGGCCCTTGTCATTAGCTAATAATTCTTCCATTTGACTCTCACAACTTCTCTCTTCAACAAATGCCTCCGGCTATAAATACTAATGAAATATCTTTGGCTAATTTGATTTTGCTGGTACACTTGCAGTTATGGCTGAACTTTCCCACGAGATGAGCTGATTGAAGGGTCTCAGATTCTATAACGGAAGGAGGAAAACATTCAGAGCATTTCCATAATTATCCACTTGGCAGCCTAATGACCTTCCAGAACAATACAAAGATCTCTTGTTAATTCCATCTTTCATGCTGACATTCACTAGATTCCTATCTAATATGTTGAGAGTTCACAAGATAACAAGTGTACTTTCTTTTTTTTCTCGCCAGAGAACGGTCCATTCAATTATCCCCTGCACATCTCTTGCCAGCAAATGAAAGAGATCTGCTTGTCGCCCTCATCTCAAAGTTAGATAATTTATAGCCTTCTGGCGTTTTAAAGATGGGGTTTCGAGCGTTTTGAATGGTGGGACAGAAATGAAGAGCAGAATAATTAAAAAGATCACAAGTCCCCTGAGAATGTAATTATGACTGCCTTGCAAAGGGTCTGCGTTCACGTAGGGTCTACTGTTCTTTAAGTTTCTCATATGTACTGTTCATGTATTTATTTAATGCCCCTGAAATAGTTTTTAGACATTCGTTTCTAAACACTGCACGTGCTATTCTCAGCGTGCTATACATAATTCATTCATGTAATTCTCATAGTATTTCTTTGCTCCTAAAACACGCCAGATTGTTTCTAAAGACATTTAGAATATTATATTGTTGTCGTAGAAATATTTGATTCAACGACCTGTATATTAAACAAAGATTAACAAAAGGTTTGTATTTTGTTCTCCATACAGTCAGTCGACACGCAGTGCCATAGCAGCCACTTTATAATTTTCATAACGAATGCTATACAAGAGCTGTTGATGCATTTATAGGGAAACTCTCATCCATAAGACAGTGCTACTGCTAATGATCTTGTGGGTATGATATTACTTTTTGAAACACTGTAAGCCATTCAGCCATTTACAATTGTATATTATAAAGATCAACAAAGAATATAGAACCAATGTACTGTGTAAACTACAAATGTCTGTTTACAGGAGGTACAAAATAATAATTTTTTGCAGACATTTATTGGTCTGATATTTGTAGAACTATAGGGTTTTAGATAATTATTGAAAATATACGATTCAAAAGTCATGAGGTCTGGATCATATTAGATGATGTAGTACCTTTATGGAAATTAACCATGGTTTTAATATAGTAAAAATGTAGTAACCATTTTGACTTTTTAGTTTCTTTTTTTTAATATTTAGATTTATGGAAATTGTATGGAACAGACTGCTAATGTTATATGCAAATACCTCGCTGACAGATCATGGCACAGACAACACTGGACTGATTCACTACTATGTGCCATCTGTTGGTCAAAATGGGAAATAAGAACAAAAATGATCTAAAACAATGTAGAAACCACTGAATGAAGCATATATATATATAGATTTGTAGGTCATCTTTCTAGTTTAACAAAACAAAAATTTCGGTGTGTTTGATTCTTGTATTATCCTCTTGTATATGCTGCACATATTCCTTGTAAACACTCATTTCTCAAAGCAAACTTTGCATCACTCTTTAACCTCAGTATGACAAAACTGGTGTAACTTTGTGAATGGCTGCTAATGGCCATTTGCTGGGTGTTTTTCATGTTGTTCCCAGTTGAGTGGTCTTCTGTTAAGTGCAGGAACTTGTAGGGAATCAGGCTATTTGTATTATTTAAACACATAATAAAATCATCAAAGCGCGATGACAAATTGTCATTTGGCAGTCAGGAACCTTGCCCTGGAATCCCGCGGCTCTCAATAGCCCAGCAAAGGACTTACTAAATGACTAATGGGACCATGTGACTTGACTTGAGAAGAGGCTCAGAACAGCAGATTTAATTATCATGTTAGAATTCTGCATGAAAACAATCTATACTAGAAATTAGAACTATTCCTGTCAGATGACTTGCATCTGTGGGTAATTCTATTTGGGACAACCGATCCCCTTCTTTGAATGTTATCAAATGTTTACAAAGTGCTTAATCTGGTAAATGCAATCAGTGAGGCCTGCAGTAATTGTGTGCCGGCGTCAGCACCCAGGATTCACCGCCCCGATGCTTTGATCTTTATGAAAGGCCCAAAAATGCAGATCAATAGGGATCCACAATACCATTTTTTGTTTTCTGTGTGTATTTGTTTCCACTTTAGTTTCTTGTGTGTACGCTTGTTTTTTTAAAATCACTTTTCTATTTCAGCCACAGGTAAGTGGTCTTTTCTGCCTGCTTGGGATATAAGAACTGATGGGCTACAGAGTTTACTTATTAAACTAATTCACTGTTTGTGTCCCATAATAGAATTTCATTACTATTTTGAAATCTGTTAGGTGTCCTTTTGAGCTGCTTCTTTATATCATGATGTATATCACAGGTGTATTATGAACATATAAGTGCAAGCTCAGTTAAAAGCTGTTTAGTAGTTTTTTTTTTTTTGTGTGTGATAAGTGCACTTTTTAATTTTTGCCATACAGAGCTTTAATTCTTTCCCCAGTGTTGCTCTTTTTTATCATCCTGCCTTGGGGCAACAACATAGCACCCCCCTTCTACTGCCACTTTAGTCTGTGAAAACCACATATTAAATTTGCCTGGCATAAGTCACTTCATTTAGTGCTCGGCTAAATTCCACACTGGGCCATTCATCCATGTGCATAGTATGGACATACATCTCACACAAAGAAAGCTAGTGAAGCAAAATATTGAGGAAGTTATACATATATTTCGGGCTTTGTTGGCTATGTCATGCTGGTTTGTTCCACTTAATTTAGAAAAAGGGGTGGTATGGTTGTGCTATGTTGTCATACTTAAGTGTAGAATGGATGCAGTTATGTCTAAATGGCCTTTTCTTGATATATGTTCTGGATGGTCACTTTTTTTTCTTGGCATTTGATGCTTCATGCATCTCTGGTGACCTTATAAACTCTTTATGCTATTAGCTTTAGACTGAGCAATTCAGTTTCAACATCAAACGTGTGTTGTTTCTGAAATGCATGCTATTTAATTTGATCAAAAAAACTGATTTGACATGAACGCAACTTGGAGACTCTACATGCCATAGAATTATTGACCAATAATTTATTAGAAGAACATTTAACACTGTGAATAAGAGAAGTAAATATTGCACTCTTGTTTATTGTACACATAACAGAGTCACAAGGTGCGAACAGAGTGATACACTACAACAGATGTGTTATTGTTTTTCACTGAACTCTATCACCAGTTAGATTTGACACCGAGATGTTTCGCAGTTTGCTTGTAGCTATATTTAATGTTATTCGTAGGTTGAGCATCTACAGCATTTATTTTTTTAGATGTAAGAATGTATCCAGTAGCTTCTGTTTCGAAGTAGAACGTTCCACAGCTCCAAAAAAAGGTGTAAATGTGTCTATGAAGACAATGTCATTCAAAGTGTTTAATGCAGGACTGGTGATTCTGTCTGATTTGAAATAGTAAAACTTGTTTATATATTTACTTGTAAAATTTCATGAGGTGCTGTGGATTATTGGCACGTTCATTTTCCTGACCCAAGACTGCACCTGGAATACTCTCTATCTTTGAATATATTCATTACAGAACCATCAGGTCTGTCAGCGATGTTTGTGTTCCTTCATGGAAGGCGGCCGCACCCCTTTGCTTGATATTTCCAGGCCCCTTACTCACCCTCACATGGGGCTGACATAGAGCTCTAGTTTCACATTAAAATTAGGATGAGATCAGGGGAACAAGTTACAGAGGTCACTACCACAAATGACAAGCCAAGCTTCTGGGCAGCAAATATCCAAAATACAGCATCTCAGGCAAATGTAGGCATTTAAATTGGCTTATATTTGAGAAGTCTATGCGTAAGTTTAAGTATTCTAAATTTTGACTACACACATGCTTAATGATAAACATAAATAAAAGCATGAAATATAATCAGACAAGTATGCATGGGTAGATATAGAGAAGAGGTATTCTATTCAGTTGACTGTCACATCTGTAAAAATACTGAAGGGAGACTAGATTTAGCCACCAAGGCCTTGTATATAGTGTATTCATAAAAGGTGAATGAACTTTCTGGTTACTATGACACATGGATACATTGTAGTTCGCATAATCATATTTTTAAATTTTACTGATTGTCGTTGTTTTACATGTACAGTATGCATCTTATGTACAGTATGCAGGTTTTTACCCCTAAAGAAATGAGTAGTACTCTTGAAAAATGTGCATGTTCATTCAGGATTAACAACAGGGCTTATCAGTTGCCAAAACGCAATGTCCTCACACTGACCAAACCAAATTTTGGCATATTTTTTTTCGTTATACATAAGTCGAAGACTACTTCCATATCATCCATTGGAACAAAAAGTGTCTTGACGACCATTTAAAGTCAGCATAAAATGAAAATTCACATTATCTTTCCAAAATGTTTCTTATAGATCTTATTGTGATTTATCCATGTATTTATTTACTTACTTACTTACTTGGACCATGCAATTTTGAATTAAAATGTAATAATAAATAATAAATGTAAGAATAATTTATTTATTTATTTTTTTTCCCCGGTGAAACCAAAACAAGTGTCTTTCTGGTGAGACTTTCTGGTTTAGTCCACTTAAACCTCACCCTTTGTGAGCTTGTGTTCACCTGCCTCCATTTATCTCAAAATCCAATGAACAATCAATGCATAGAATCCAATCCCCACTCTACATTTTTTCGGTAATCCATTGTAACTGAATCAAAATACAGAAAATGTTGCTACTTCTGTTTCATAGTGACTTTTAACAATCCATAATATTGTGTTATAGTGTAGTATATGTTTTATCAGTGCCTATTACTTTTTAGATGAAGGATATAGTTTCTAGTGAAAATTTTGGGGGAGAAAAGTGAACCGTTCTTCTGATTCCATCAGCCTTTCAGAAATTTTTTTCTGAAACTCCAAAGTAATTAATCACATGGCATTTAGAAGTTTTTGTTGTCCCATGAGCAAATATGGCAGATTTTAAATTGCATACTACTTTGGGGTCTTACAACAAAAGTACAATTCCATATCTCGGTTTATCTCTGTTTTTTGGTGCAATGTGTGATTTTTGTGTGGACTCACATGGCTCATTCACACAAAGATGGCAAAGCTAACTTGTGTTAAGAGTGGAACTGTTGACTGTGAGTTGTTACCCATTCCTAGTGGGATCATTTGTTTTATCCAGTGAAGGTCTTTGTTTCCTCAGTGCTAGCAGGACCAGATTAAGAGGTGCACACTGGATGGATGACTGCCGGCTGAATGAAAGATTGGCGTAGATGTCTGCTTATTTACTCTTTCAGACCTTAGCCTGTCAGAGCAATAAACCCAGTGGAGGTATTATGTGTTTGTCGTTATGTTTTTCCTTTGTTTTTGTGTCTCAGCATTCGTCACTGGTGAAACTGTTTACTGAAATTTTATTGATATTATCTGGGAAAAATGTTACTTAATCCAATTGTCAAATGCTTGGAATTTTGTATGTACAAAGAACAGCTTAGTCAACTTATCAGGTATCAGAATGAGGCAGAAAACTTTTTATATTTGTCTTATTGTTTTATGTATATTCATAATGAATATTCATAATACTGTGGGAGATGTGGTGCAGTGGTTAGAGCATTGTGCAGGTTTGAGTCTAGCCTGCAATGTTTTCATTCCATTCCCTCTTTGTCAACCCATTTTCTGTTTTCTCTCTAGACTAATTATTCAATAAAGTGGCCCAAAAAGAAGCAAAATGTGCATTTTTGGTTCTTCAAAACTCCACAAACATGTGCCTGATTATCTTTACTTAACCAAAAATTACAAGCATTAAAAAGCTCTGAACATTTAACCCCTTTCTGATTGTTTTATGGATATCTTTAAGAAAATATCAAGATAATGTAGGTCAATATGACAAAAAATATTTGAAACTCGATACATAGTTTTAAAATGCATTTTATATACTATTAATTTATTACATACAAATTTTTACTTCATATAAATATATGGCTCAGCTTACCCCTAACATGGGGTAAGTTGGGCCACTGGACCACCTTTATTTCAGAAGTCGTATTTCTATGGCCCTGAGTTACTGTTGCTTTCTGAAAAGCAGAGATGGAGAGCGAGCAAGAGCCTGGTAGAAAAAGAGATGGACGATTCAGAGGGGGTCGGTTGCCACCAACATTGTGACAAGTGTGCAACAACTTCCCTGCCTTGTTTATTGCTGAAGAGCAGCATGCCTTTAGGACGGAGAGGTCCGTGTTTTGGACAGGTCAGGGGGCAGGACTGTGCCAGATGAAATACTTCAAACAGCTTTAGATTGCCTGCTTTGACATACACATACACAGGGGTTAGGTCACTAAATAGATATTGATCCATGTAGCTACTTCTCTAGAAGCTGTTGTGTGTGACATCTGAGAAAGATAAAAATAAATGATGGGAAGGGTGATCTTTTCTTTCACCCTGTCTTGACTTGACCCTTGTAGCCAGCCTAAAGCCTAAAAAGAAGGAGGGAATGATCAATTAAAAGAGAAGGAAATAAACTGTGTAATCAGAGAAACAGTATTTATGGGATGAATTTGACATCTGATCGGTTTTCTACCGTTGAAAAGTATGGGAGTGGGATCACTATGAAAACAATTACATTTTTCTTCAGCAAGAATGTGTTCAATTAAACAAAAATAACAGTAATGTTTAAAATGTTACTGGAGAAATGGATGCTGAAAATTCAGCTTTACCATCACAGGAAAAAAAGATAATAAAAATATTTTAAAATTTTAGGATATTTATTTTAAATTATAGAAATATTTGTTTTACAATATTACTATATAATATATCATTTTTGACTGTATTTTTGATCAGAAAGATGCAGCTTTTTTCATTACTGACTTGATATTTATTTCCCAGAAGATGAATCACTACATGTTCTGTCAGCAGTTGTGGTCATTATCCATCCACCACACAGAACAGTCATCACTTACTCACATAAACAGGCGATTCTTGTGCCTGTGAGCTGGTGTTTATCAAGTCTAAATGAAAAGAGACCAGTTATGGAATCCATGTCGTGCCTATATGACAACCGTTTGCCATGATATGGAGTTGGCAACAAACAGCAAACTCTTCAGACTCTTTGTATTGTGCGTTGAGGAATGCATATCGTCTTGGTTCTAAACAGTTGGTCAACTGTGAAGAATACACTAATGATGATCATAATTAGCATGTTTAAAATACAGCCTTTAATTAGTTGCTATATACATTTTACTTTTAGGGTTTAAATAAGTTTCAGTTCTTTTCCGTATAGTAAGTTTAATTACTTTTCCATATAATTCCATTTAAGCTTTCTGGATTTTTAATGTACTGTATTACTAGGTTGTATTTAATGGAACGCTCTTACAGTCCTGCCCTACCCTGTTGAGAAGATATGTTGCATAATGTGGAATTAAATTCTGGACATTTTAACCAAGTGCAGGAAGGAAATTACAGACAGCATGTTATAGGTCCCCATTAAGGTTATTTATTCTTTAGATGGTAGTTCTTTAACATTTGATGGCATTTGAAATCTTAATCACGTGTTAAGTTGAGGCCATTTGTATGTTAATGGTTCAGTGGCATGCAGTTCATGGATGTGTGTGGATGAGCAACTTGGTTGGAACCGTCACACTGGGTCATTGACTGCAGGAGAGTGAGTGAGTGAGTGTGGCGTGGGTGTGTGATCTCACAAAGACCTATAGAGCTTTCTGTCACCTCTCTACAGAGCTGCTGTTAATTCTCGTAAGTTCTACTTATCAGGAAATAGTTAGTAGAATATTGTTATTCTAATGACTTCATTGTGGTGCATTGTGTGAAGTTGTGTTTCTTCATTCTTTATTCATAGCTGCTATAAAAGAGTAAAAAGACTGTTTTCATGCTATAAACAGCAGGCAAAACACGTCACTGCAGATTTACTAATTATGTTTGTCTTGTTTTCCAGTTAAAAACTAAATCCCTAATTGATTCATAATAATTGATACATTTAGATTTAAAACAAGAAAAAGAAAAAAAAGACAATGCTAAGAAAAGTAAAAGGATTACTATTATGAATAATGATGATGATTATTATTATGATTATTTGTAGTAGTAGTAGTAGTAGTAATGGTATAATAATCATAATTATTATTATTATTGTTGTTATTATTATTATTATTTGTAGTAGTAGTAGTAATGGTAGTATAATAAAAAAAAAAAACATTTTCTTAACCCATTGACTTTTTTTTCACCCATTATCATAATTTTTCTTAACCCACTGACAAACAACAACAATAACAATAATAATAATAAATAATAAGTATTCGTCGTCTTCTTCTTGTTCTTCTTCTTTTGTAATAATAGTAGACATTTGGTTTTCTTGTTTTTGTTTTTTAATAATAATAGCAATTATTGTTATTTTTATTGTTATTATTATTGATTTTGTTATTATTATTTTGTAGTAGTAGCAAACATTTGGGTTTCTTGTTTTTGTATAATAATAATAATAATAATAATAATAAATTATTATTATTATTATTAATAATAATACTATTATTATTATAAAACCTGTTTAGTTTAATTTTCAGTACTAGAAGTTTCAGTACTTTTGCCTATATTTCATATATAGACTATTAACTTACTGATTTTTCTTAACAACTTGACAAATTTTGTTTTATTGTTTTTGAACAACAACAACAACAATAACATTTATTTTTGTTTAATTTGCAGTGTTGCACTTTAAATCTGAAACCAAATCCTGTAAAATCAGGAGTGAAATGTCATTGCACACAGCACCTTGAAAAGAAAAGGTGGAAGCTGGGCATGTTTTGTACAAATGTTTAGCGTATTAGCATACACAACTGTAATTAAACCATAATTAGGGAGAAAAATTAGAGTCTGACGCAATGAGCCTCAGTATGCTTGCCTGTTTTTCGGCATCATCTTGTTTATCTGGGGAATAGAGCTTATGAAATAAACATTACCGAGTGGTGAATTGTTATCATTACCTTGGAAAGCAAATAGGTGCTGTGCGATTAGGGGAGGTGGGCTTCGGTGGGGGGAGTATAGAAGCGAAGAGGGAGCTGGAATAAATGAGTGTGAGAAATGAGTGTGGAAATTAGAGGGGGATTAGTGTTGATGCTAATGAAGCAATTAAAGAGTAAAGCACTTCACTCAGCTCCTACTGTCTTCTCACCACCTGATATCAGATCCTGCTTCACAGATATGCTTTAATGGAGAAATTAGGGGAAACAAATGTGTTTGCATGTGTCTATTAGCGAGCTACTTTTCACCTTCTTGCTCCACGCTGCATTTAGGAGTGAAACAGAGATTGACAGACTCCTCCTTGGATAGCTAAAATCAGATTGCGGTTATTGGGAAGGAAGAAAGGGGGGGGGGGAAAGAAGAGTGAGACCGGGTCTTCGGTGCTGACCCGTCGGCTGTGGGGTAATGAAGACTCTCTCAAAGTCAACAGTTCAGAAACTCCTTTGTCCTCCTAAAAGAGTCTTTAATTTTTAACACAAACTTGCACTTAGGTATGCATGAACTTTGCTAAAATCCAAAGACATGTGTATAATAGGGGTGTAATGGATAGCGGCCACACGCTCTGTTTAATGATGTCAGGTTTTTCCTCTGGGCCCCTGATTGAGGAGGGCCTAATGTAAATTTAATTTGGAGTGATGTATGGGGGGGAGGGGGGTACGAGATGGCCTTGTCGCGGCAGTATGGATGGGCGTGCGTGTGTATGTGCGAAGAAAAGGTTCAGTGAGGCCCAATGGACTCTTTTGGGAGCAGCTGGATCCTTGTTTCCCTGCCCTGTCAACAGAACCTCCTTAACCGGGATTGATAACGTTGGTCAGCTTGCTAATCCGCACAAACCCTCTCTACGCAACGTTTACCTCGCACAATGTGGAGGGGAGGGACTGTTGCATTTGGTTACCAATGGGAGGGCAAGGTTTTACTGCTATGAGGCAAATCGCACCCTTTTATTCTTTTCCCAGGTCCCTTGCTCTCCTCTGTCGCTTTTCCTCCTCCTTTTCTTCACAAATGAACTGAATGAATGCTAAGTCAATGTTGCGGTACTGCTTATTACCATCATTATTATTCCTTTTACAGGCTTTTTGTTATATTCATTGAACCCTGATTGTCTGGATTGTTAGGATTTATTTATTCAGATAAGATTCTGTATTCAGATTCTGATTTGTATCAGCACTGACTGAAAGCAATCTGTTCGACTTATGTTCCGGTTTTACAAATACTGATGGACTATAAAACTATTTTTAAACCAGTATGTGTATGTATGTATATGTGTATATATATATATATATATATATATATATATATATATATATATAAGATTTTATAAGAAATTAAAGACATTAATATATAGTATAAAATAACAATACATTACACAATAAATTATCAAAAGACATTATTTTATAAGAAATTGAATACATTTTTTATAAGAAACTAAACATTTACACACACACACACAGATATTTTATTTTATTTTAGACAGTTTACTAAGGATTCTGTTAAAAACTACTGAATAAGGAATAAGTAAAACTTCTGAAATTTCTGAAAACATCCTTATTGTGTTTATTGATGTTTGTTTTCAAAAAATAGATTGAATTTTTACATGTGTGAAATAAAAATCATAATAAAAAAATGCAAAAGCATATAAATACAAACAGATATTTCTCCATGTTCATTTTCTAATGACATCACTGTCACACTAAAGTACTATTTCAGTGAACCTGTGAGATAGCAGTGAGCCCGGCGCGTTCACCCTCAGATTCCTTTTTTATTATCCTTTGTGTTTAACTAAGCATTGAATGAACACTGAAGCTAATTCCAAATTCCCTTTGTCATCATCATTTTTAGCGAGAAGTCGAGTAATAGATGCTCAGAGGAGGCTCATAGCAGGCCAAAATGAATGGTGAACATTATTCATCAGTTGGAAAGGCAAGCGTCCCTAGATCCAATTATATATATTCATTAAGTGATAATGATATCATGGTCTTTTAACTGGGAAGAAAAGAGTGTAATTGAATAATAACAGTTGTACAGTCCCAAGGGAGAGACCTCTGCTGCGCTCGAGGGACTGACCCCACGGGGTGGAGGAGTGGAAGGGGGGATTGATGGAATTCTATTACCCTGCTGATAGATTTATTATGAAGAGCTGAGTGGACTTGCTGCTCCACTTTGTCACTCACACTAATCAGCCGATGAGGGTTTGGAGTGAGGGATGAACACGTGTTCTGATTCTCCCGCTTCTGACAAAGACAAGGTTAGGAGAGGATGACAGACATGCTGTCGTCCCCCATCTCCCCTCACCACATTCATCCTCTTGTCCCCTGGTCCTGTCACAAATGGGCCAGCTGAGCTTCTCGACCTCCTGGGCGAGCCCTCATTTGTTTATTAATGGTCGACATGTGAACCAGCATAAGGACATGTGTCACGTAGAGCAACAGTCAGCCGGCGAGACGCTGTGTCGGGGAAGGACAATTTTGAAATGCTCGGGAAAAAGAAGGAGACATGCTTGTTTAAGCATTGGGACAACAGGGCCATGGGGTGTATGGAAACTTAAAATGACTTACACGTGTATCAGGATAACCTTCCTTCCACAATCAAACTGTAGATTGCTTAGATCAATGTTGATTGCTTTTGTAGTCTTATGTTTTGTTGTAATCTGTTTTGTTCTCCTTAAAATTTTTGAATAATGTTGCAAATTTCAAATGGGTGCTCTATTTAGATAATAATAATAAAAAAATCCCAAATATTCGATTTGTCTTTTTTTTTTTAAAAACATTCTGTAGATTTTCACTTTAAGAAATGTATTCATTTATTTTTTTAATGAGAGCTTTTGTTATTATTCAGTTTGTGTATTAACTTTATATTATAATATTGTAATTATAATTATTAACTGAATATATATTAGAATTATAAACATTAAAATTTATATCTATATAGTTTATTTTTTATTTATTTTTTGCTATTTAAAAATATGGGTATCGACAGTGCAATTACATTTATATAATTAGCTCAGAATATATATTATCACTAAAATATTTGTACTGTGTGTGTGTACATTATATATACAGACATTGTTGTGTTTGTATCTGGAATATTATTTATTCATTTGTTTATATTTATTTTATGTGTATAATAGTATTTATTTATTCATTATCTTATTATTATGATTTTGATTCTCATAGTATTTATTTATTTATTCATTCATTATTTTATTATTATTTTGATGATTTATTTTTTGATACCTCAATTTTTTTTTCAGTTGACATTTTTGCCATTTCTATTCTTGATACAATCTTAGGTCATCATTTATTTTCTGTGTGCATGTACACACTTTTTTTTTCTTTTTGTTCATATGCTATGTGTGATCCCTGGTGCTGGATTTCGATTGATGGCAACATCTCAAGCACTTCATTATCATGACAACTGCTTTTGAGAGGCCTTCCAAGCCTAATTTCTTTTGCCCAACTTGCACTCAGATGAGGATAACACAACACCCCTTGAGGACTTAATGCTCAAGGCTTGGAAGATAATGATTATGATTAGTAGTGCTTATGTGCTTTATTTCAAGAGAGGTCCACATTGACACATCCTTGACAGTAGCATGAATGACTACAAGCGTGTGAGGACGTCCTGTTTGTGTCTATTGTTCAGCTGTAACCTGAACAAAAATATTTAGCCATTAACATTTTTACATCTTTATATTTTCCTCGCAAGCAGGATAAGCAGCACAAGCCTTGTTGCCACAAGGTTAACAGAACATTACAAGCAAGCATTTAAGGCATTTCTTCTATTTTATAGCTGATCTTCCTCAAAGGTGATTTGTGCAAACTTTTGTCTGTTTTCCTTTCAGCTGTATCTGTAAGACATTAGTGTGTGAGTGTCTTTGTTTGATGTTTCATGCAGTAATCAGTGACAGACCTACCAACACCTCCCATCTTTCAAAACCTCAGTTTAAACATTTGTTGCCATTGATAAAAACATCATTTATTTTCCATTAGATTTATACTACACAAAGCTAAATATTTTGAAGCTCTATAGGCATAAATAATTGATTTATGCTAAACAACAAAGGCTATTCAGACTGTTCACATGGACTCTCAGCTTTTTGTTAGGAGACATTGTACATTTCAGCAGTATATAATAATGTTTATACTGAAGGGATTGCAATTAACATGCAGTATACTTGTGTTCGCTGTTCGCAAAGGCTGGTTCTGGTTAAAACCCTATCGGTGCTCCAGTTTTTGTTTACTTACAATGAGGAAGTTGTTTAAATGTGCCTAATCGCTGGTATTTAGACAGTATGAATCAGTCAGATTATTTCCCGTATTGACTTGATGTCACACGGTTGCTCGACTAATATTGGTGAATGCGATTCCGCTGCTTAAGAAATAATTTACAAGCATCCAAATCTTTAAGAAGCCATCCTTCATTAAATGAATGATGATGTTAAATTAACATTTTCCTTGCTTGTTTAATTTTGATGACTATGGTGTATTTTAACTTGGTCAATTCATGCATTTTTACTGATTGTATAGCTGATCTGATGAAAAGGCCAAGGGTAAATGCACTCCAAGATGAATTTGAGTTGTAATTTGTCCAGTATTTTACTACAAGTTGAGTTATCTGAAAAGCCTATTTTGTTTCATACCAAATATGTATTGCAGCATAGCCTATATGCAGAAATTGACACATGTGGGATCTTTTTCTCACTGGCTCTAGCTTGCACCTGGCTCAATTTTTACATCCTCTGTCTTCACAGCTGAAGTGGATCGATACTAAAGAATGGCTGTGCCTCGATGGCATGTAATCATCTTGTTGGCTGCTTTGACACTGATCCTCCATTATAAGCCAATGAAGCATGCTGGACAGACATTACACGGGGACTGTTCTCACTATTGTCTGATGTAAAACGGAAGGCCATTCTGGATGATGTTTTATAAGTGAAAGAAAAATTAATAACATGATCATTTAATTATTTTCATTATTTAAATTGAATTGAAAACATGACTTTTGAACTGTTAATGCATTAGTAGCCCTGAAACCTCACTTTTGCTAACTGTGGGTGATAATTTAAGTCTCATCAGATCTGACAAGATTAGAGAACCGCTATCCCCATGGGTGCCTATGACTCTTCTGAACTCTCCAGGTTCATTCCTCCAGTCATTCTCCATGGAGCCTTAGTCCTGTGCTGCTCCAGCAAAATATAGAGCCCCTAACCTCACCTGAAGGAACAAGACCAAAGACACAGTAGTCACAGTGTTGAGACCTCTGAGATTATCGCCTGCTCTGACCCTTCTCACACCGTGTCTGCCTGACCCCAGGAGTGCCCCCAACTTCTTCCGAACCTTTTAACCATACATAACCACCCCTGTCCCTTCCATTCAGTCTGGCTCTCCTCCTACAGGGCTCCATGCTGAAAATGCCACAGGACCAAGGATAGAGCCTTGTGGGACACCGTCTGGACCTGTCTGACCACTGTCACGGCTGTTTGCTAGCTCCCTGCAGGCATGTTGGTGCTTGGATGAATGAGGTAATAAGATTTAAGATCTCTAATGGGAGATTATTGGCATGGGAGGGTTTGGAGAGCAATGTCTGGCTTACACTAAGCAGAAGTTAATGATGACAGTAACTAACCAATTGTAATTTAGTCATCAATCTCATTCCATCATTGTTTTTGGAGAAGCATAAATAACTACAACTTGCATGGACTAAAGGCCTTTAGTCAAAATTGTCAATTAGCTTTAAACATCACAAGGGGTATTGCTGATGTATTGTAGGTTGTAGAAAAAGACATGAAAATATTGTGAGCTTGAGTTAACCACAGACCTTATTTCAGGCATTTAACCAAAAACCCACTGACTTCAGGACGATGGAATCGGAAGTGCTAAAATGCTTGTTTCCATATTTCAGCTTAGAAAAATATTTCATCCCCCACAGCCGACTATAAATAAAATAGCTAGTTATTTTGTGTTGAAATGGTAAAATAATGGACTGTATGGTGTTGAAATTTGAGTTCATCTAATTTTAATATTAATGTTTTTACTTTTTTGAAGTGTGCTAAAGGTAATAACAGCACTCTTGCCCGTGTGATATTGCTTAATTGTTTTATCACTTTCAATGGCATCTCTCAGTGCACAAGAGCAAACGGCAAACATTGGCATATATCCCTACCTGTAAATCCTTTTATTCAGACGCCAATTGTCTTCGGCAACAGCTCAACCTCCTTTTGACTCCTGCAAAGGCATGAGCTACATTTCAATTGCAAGATGAGTGACACAGAAATATCTGGCTATCAGGATAAAGTAATGTATTCTCCAGATAAGTACCAGCCCCGAGGTGGGACCCCACTCTCGCCTCCCGAGACTGGTGGCATTGCTCCCTTCAGGTATAAGCAGTAACAGGCTTTAATGTCAATTAGCTGCAGGGTGGCCATCTCCTTATTGCCTCATGAATCCTTTTCCAAATGCCATAACATTTCCCGAAAAGCCCCCACTTTTTAAATCCAATAATTAGAAATGTCTATTTAAAGTTCACTGCTTCCACACCAATATCAATTAAAAGCCATTTGAAAGTGATCAGTATCAATTGTCAACAAATTAAATCCATGCCATTAAAGTGGGCAAATGTAAGGAAACACATTCATCTTTTGAGGAAAGGCCCATGAATCATTAGGACCATTCTTTTTTTATCTGCTACTATGCAATATAAATTTAATTAGTTCTTCAATGCTGGTGTTCCACACCAACAACAATCAGGCGAATTGAGTAATTAAATTTGCTTTTCATTATAGTATGGACACTGTAGTTGCAACAAATTTGGTTTCCTTGGACAGAAAATAAGGTAATGATAGTAATGAAATAAACAAGGACCTAAAACAATGTTGCTATTATTGAAGAAGAAAACAGTGAATTCTGTGTGTGCTTTATATTTACTTTTTTTTTTTTGGATATATGACTTCTGAAAAGGAAGGATATGTCTTGTTATACTTTAATATATTGCTATGTCCATAGTTATTTTATTAGAGAGCATTATTTCATTAGGGTTCGATAATGATCTGTCAGGCTTTCACAGGAAGTTGATCATTTTCAAAAGGAAGCAAAAACCTTATTGTTAGGGATCCACCATCTGTTTTTCAAAGCCTTCTTTTAACATCCATCTTCTGGGGGCAACACAGTAGTCTCATTGAAGGCTGATTAGAGACTGATTGGCAATCAATTATGCATACCTATTGTAAATCATTACATTTTTCTCTGTTGATGGGGTGCTCGAATATTGCAATACCACATGAATCAAGTTATAATTTGGCAAAAGATGAAATCTCAAAGCCTGGGATGACATCTGGAGCGGATATTCCGATAAAATTTTTGTCATTGCTCTGGAGTCATGTTGTTGTCGGGTCTGATTTAATTAGACGCCCAGATGCTCTTGCCTCACATATTTGTTGTTCGTTCAACGAACGACAAATTCATAGTGTGTCAATGAAGGGTTTGCTGTTTTTCTAATTGATATTTTTTGCATGAGTGTTCTTCCTTCAGTCCTGTCGCGTCTCCGTCTAAGGGTTCGCACCGAAGCACGGAAAGAGCAGCCCGAGGTGTCACCTCTAATAAAACATTTATATCCACAGGGAAAAGCATGTCCAGTGCCAGCAACCAGAGCAAACTCAGGATTGGCAGAGGGAGGTCCTTTTGAAGTAAGTGTTATGAAGGCGGGAAGTAATGGTGTTCATTGTCTGGAAACATTTCCCCCCCCCCGCCTCCCACCTCTCATCCCACCGCATGGGGGTAAGCGTTAAAGTCTCACAGTGGTAGCAGTAACTTCAAAAGCCATCCCATGAATGGGGCTATGTGACCCCTGCCCACTACCAGCAGCTAAATTGGTAGATAAAGAATCAGGGTAATTTGTATCGACTCAATAAGTTACTATGTGGCCAAACAGGAAGGTCGTGACTTCATGCCGCAACCGTGGCCACATGGCAACCGGACATCAATGTAACATCAGTTCTCAAAACGCTCCCGTTTCAGTCTCGATACACTGTCAACAAGGAGCGATTGTGCAAATAATATCAGGCCTGATAGCGGTATAGCAAGAGGGCAACGGGCAAAAGGAGGAAGTGGCGCTATTTTCTGGGCATCTGCATATGTTTGTTTGAGAGAACGGCTTTCAGCATGAGGTCATAGCCGGATGGACGGAGAAGGGGTGGGTGGGTGCGATGGAGACAGATATGACCCTCTTCGCCCCCTCATGGGAATGACAGGGAGCGGTATTCCCCCTCGGTCCCGCTCAGTTTGCTCAGCTCAACCAAAATTCTCTGAGCATTAAAATCAATGTTGCCATTGTTAGGCCAAACAGTGCATTCTGACCATGGCCAGTGCAAAGAATTCCCAAGGCCTTGTTCCGATGGTCCGCTGGGACTTACAGATTCGATTATGAAAATGGCCAAGGTTGTCTTTCACCCCCTCTGAAGAAAGGGCCTCCTTGTTCCTGGCTGGGACAATGGCGTTTCTAAGTGCCATGTGAAACTTGCTGAACTTTGTGCAATAATTCAAGCCTTTGATTCGACAAATGTTTTTGCACCGTCCTCCACATCTGCAAATACCTCCACATTTGGTGTCCGCTAAGGCTGAGAATAATATGGCTTGGAGGTTTTCTCAACCCATAGGGCGCTTGTGTCTCTACTGAGGAGAAAAAAAGAATTTGAGAAATGGAAACGGGGGAAGATAAGAAAAGGCGTGGAAGAAAAAGTTAGGCACGTACATAAGTTTTGCTATTTGGCTTTTGTTGTTTGAATTAAAATAAAGGTTTCCTTCTTGGCTGTCACAATCTATTAGAGGCAGCCGAGAGCTGCTATCACTGCGCAGGCTGGCTCGCCTGGAACTGGGAGTGAAGCTGACGGTGTGTGGAAACTAACACGGGCACTGCGCTGTGACCGTGTCACCTGCAATCAGCGCCAGCACCCGGCCAGATTAATCATGACAGTAGGCAATATTTCCAACATTATTAGAAGAGAAACCTAATATTTTGGGACATCAGGGATCCAGGTTCTGGTGTCCATCAAAGTGAGAGCCTTCATTTTATGCTCCGTGGATGGGTAACCTCGGCACTTAACCCCTTTTAGATATTCCATCTCTCTCCTCTCCTGTCTTTCAAAGCCGAGCTCAGCCCACCTTGGAGAATAAGAGATGTCTGGCTACAGTTATGCATTCAACCAACCCGTAGTATTCACACCTATTATTCTACATTTTCCGACAGCAAAATAAGTGATTGTAAAGTGATCTGAAAATAATGTCCTCGCACGCCGAACACCTTTAAGGTGCTGGGTGGCAGACCAAAGGGCTGCAAGAAGTGAAAACAAAAATGGCAGCCGAGAGTAAATGAATGAAGGAAGCTGTCCATGTACAAACACCTTAAACAGTAAATAGACATTCATCTCTGTCTATGCATCTGCAACATTTTACAGTAACAGTTCAAGTAGTTTGCTTATTAATGTTAATGCACTATGAATGAATATGAATAATAATAAAAATAAATACAAAATATATTTATGATTAAAAATTGATGTAAATAATTGCTAATGTGGTGTTAATGCTAATGTTAATCAATTGAACCTTATTGTGAAGTAAAACTTGACATGCATTTTTATATGTATTTTTTGTATTAAATGAATTAAATATTTTGTAAAATATATATTATATTATAAATAAATATATTTATTTAGTTTAATTTTTTATCTAGCTTGTTCTTGAGATTTGCCATTTATTTAATTGTCATTTTTTTCACTTTGTGTTTAATCTATAAAAGGTAATCTATTCATTGATCTGTCTCTCTCGCCACATAGTGCATCACCGTGGCTGTTTTCTAGCCAGCACATGTTTGATTTGTCTGGCACAGGACGCTTTGTGCACCAACGTGTGACTGTTCATTAAGGAGACTTAGTGTGTGTAATACACCATAGCGTTTCCCCATTTATTTAATTTGTAAGGCTCTGACATCAATTGTTGAGCTTCGTTTGCCCAGTCGTGGCATCAGATGTCAGTGTTAATAAGGTAGTGGAGCTTTGTGTGTGTGTGTGTGTGTGTGTGTGTGTGTGAAGATGCGACCACGTGTGTAGGGTTGTGTTGTGGAAGGTAAAGCTGTGAAAATGCTTAATTTCGACTCCGGTGTCTGAAAAGATCAGCAAGATTAAAGAACAGAGAGATAATACATAAAGACATTCATTGCAGGCCGTTTTGCCTTTAGAAAAATGTGTTGAATGTAATATAATCTCCATTTCCTCAGACATTTGAACTGTATCTATATGTCTGGCAGACTTTTGCCTCTTGGGCCATTTCCCACATTCTTGCCTGGGCTTTAGGACAAGACATTTATTGACCAGCCTTTTTGGTCACATATTCTGTCCTTTTAGATTTCTATCGGCCTTTTATGCAGAACGGGCTCGCGTTTCAAAACTAAACCCCATTTGAATATTGGGGGACAAAAGGATGGTCTAAATCAGACAGCAGCCTTCTATGTGCTGGAAAACATGACTTCACGACACATCCTCATCTCAAGCCTGGGCTCTTTTATCATTCACACTGGCTCTAACCATAAGCGCGCCTAGAATTTGATTAAAATGGACAAACACAATGGCCAAAGGTCTGCGGTGCACAGTGCAGGCAAAATGGCATGACTCAGATCTCAAACGTACTCGGTCACAATTAAGAAGCTCTTTGTCACGGACAGAAAAACACCATGATGGTGTTGTCCTCTATGAGTTCAGCCCACCCACTCACAGGTCCAAGCATAATTCATGTGACAAAGATACCCATTCTGCTCTTGTTATGGCAACTCGGGAAAGGATGTTCTAACAAATAAGATGGCAAGATTGTACCTTAAAAAGGAGGGAAAAGCGGGATAATTCTGTCGTTGAGGACTGATATATTTGTACCCACGCACTTTGAGTCACCTCACAAAAGATCCAGTGTTTTCTATTCTCAGCAGCTGGGCTTCATCGGAGAAACTTGGAATGCTTTGTAGGCTACGGAGGAGAATTTGTTCTTTGTGGAGATTCATGAAGTATGTTTTACCATACGCCTTAGCACGGGCTGTCAGACATTTGGAGTTGCAACAGGCTAAAGAAAGTTTGAATAGATTAGCGGAGTTATTGCAAATCTGCAGCCCACTAATGGTTTAATCAGTGGGCTACAAATAGAGACTTTGTTCTGACAGGCCAATAAGGTGAATGCTGGTTTAATGAGAAGCTCTGTATGCACAGTCTTAACTTCTGCAGGAATAATTGATGCACTTTTTTCCCCTTGATTTCATTTTGTGAAAGCAATATTTTTGTGAGGACACTAATGCAACTGCACATTTAATTTGACCTTAAATGCATTAGTATGTGTGCATCTTAAATCAGAGATTATTTTATTTGGTTAAAATGATTTTCAATGATTACTACTTTTGGAGCCAATGCAGTTGTTTAAGTTTCAAGTTTGTTGGTGTATAAGTCATATTTAATCCCTCCCTGTCTTTTCTTCACATTTAGGTGAAAGTTTTTACTTATTAATTTATTCTGTGTTTGCAAAGATGAATTTTCATCAGCTATTACTCCAGTCTTCAGTGTCACATGATCCTTCAGAAATCAACCTGCTGACATGCTGATTTGGTGCTTAAGAAACATTTTTACATTATTATCAGTAATGAAAATTGTTTATTGCATGCATCTAAATGAAAAAAATGAAAAATTTCCTTGATTTGCTCACCCTTAGGCCCTTCAAAATGTAGATAAGATTGTTTCTTCATCTGAATTTGGAGAAGTTTGCTCACCAATTTGCTCACTTGCTCACCAATAGATCCTCTGCAGTGAATGGGTGCCGTCAGAATGAGAGTCCAAACAGCTGATAAAAGCAATACAATAATCCACAAGTAATCCACACAACTCCAGTCCATCAGTTAATATCTTGTGAAATGAAAAAAGCTGCATGTTTGTAAGAAACGTTGTTTCTGGCCAAAATACAAGTCTAATATCCATGATAATGGTATATTATTGATAGAGGACTTTTAGCAAGAAATGGTTTGAAGTTAAAAACATCTTAATGATGAATTTGTTTATTACAAACATGCAGCTTTTCACTTCAAAATATGTTAAATGATGGACTGGAGTTGTGTTGATTATTTGTGGCGTATTGTGATGTTTTTATCAGCTGTTTTCTGATGGCTAGATTTCTACAAATCTGATTTGAAACAAACTCATCTACCTCTTGGATGACAGTCCCCCCAATGATAAAAGCTAATTTAAATGATAATATATCTGTTTTATCATTTAAATGATAATTTGTTTGAATAATTTCAAAATGTTTTCTCTTAATGTATAGCTAACACTTTGCCTTGTCCCCCCCCTACCACCATTTACAGTTACCTCAGATTTCAGCTGCTTATATTACTTCTCAGTAACGTCTCAGTAATTTCAGGTTGAGCTGCCTACATCTTTACCTCTCTCTCAGATCCATAGAGGTTGAGGACTTTTTTCAACCACAGAAGAAATGCAGCAGGCCCCTGCTTTCTAGGCAAAAGCAGTTGCCCTGCTTGGCTGGCAGTTTATTAGTTGAAATGCAGTGTAATGAGAGAGAGAGAGAGAGAGAGAGAGAGCAAGAGCAACAACTCTCTGATTCAATAAAACAAATACTTGCACACAAAAGCGTGAAGCCTCAATCACTCTGCATCAAGATGTGAAAAATGTTAACACTTAAACTATGTCTGCCAATCACACATGTATGTGTGCCGTCTTCATAAAGGAAAAGTTTGTGGTCACATTTTAATAATTACATTCCAGAGGAAAGAACCTCACAGTGTCACATGCACCATACATCTGTGAATATTATTTCTGCTGAATTAGTATTGAATATTGGTCACATGAGGATTCACATAGATGCTTGTTGGGGTTGATTATGAAAACAGGCAAGCAATTTGATTATCTGCTCATATGACTATATATGTGCAACTGGTCTTGTAGTTCAAAAGTACCACCTTGTGCTCTAGAGGGATTTGACTGAAAATAAAGGTTTAATCCTTATTAAAGGAAGATTTTCATCTTTTAGAAGAAAAAAATGACAATATTTTTAATGCAAAGCTAACCTCTCAAAATACTCCTAATTTTTACTGTAGGTAGTAAGGTAGAGTGGGGGAAAACGCCTCCATGAGGTAAATTTTTATTGTAACTATGGACTACGTTGACAAGAGTGATATAGAAGTTTTGACCATGAAGCTTACACTGGTGATGTACTGGAAAGAAAATAGATTTCACAGTAAATTATCTAATTTTCAGCAGAAAGAAAAAAGCGTTTTAAAGCTTGTTGTTCTGTAAAACATCAAAGTTATATTTTGCCCCATAGGTGGGGTAAAACCCCCCTTTGGTACAAATTAAATTTTTGTTAAAAATCTAATAACTTGAAAACTCCAGACATTTTTCATACTTGGTTTATAATTTATGCCATTGTCACTAAAACTATGATAACTTTTTGGACATTTAACTTTTGTTTCACTGAAAAAAAAAAAATCCTTAAGGGAGGCGTTTTCCCCCACTCTACTCTAATATTAGAAGTTTAGACTTTGTTCATACTTAAGTATGAATTCCTGACTCTGGAAATGTTTTTCATGAGTAAATTTGATCTTTTTTTAGTATGGCATGTTATATAAATTCTCATCAATTATCAAATGGCATCCTTGTCTTGACTCTAATTGGC
>JAFVLL020005915.1:0-29788 GCA_021397915.2 Tor tambroides | reverse complement strand
GATATGAAAAATTATGCCGATATGCCTTGCCGACAAAAATGAGAGTCATATTTTTATCCTCACTTTAATGTATTTTTTGTTCATTGAAGTATGTCAATTTCTCAAGTGATAAATTAGATTGTAATTGAAGTCTCCACCAGTATTCATAAACTAAATATACAAAGTGTTTTTAAAAAAGATATTTATTAAAACTCTTTTATTAAATTAGTTCATATTGACTGATATGCATTAATAAACAAATCTAACACCTTCCTAAAGTCTAACCTCAGAAATTCATCATTATGAATGGAGGTACAGTGATGTTTTATTGTATTGCATGCATTGCAGCTGAAATGATTTGCTGATCATCATGGATCACTGAAATCAGACTCTAAACGTGTCTAAAGTTCAGAATGCTGTCATGAATCTCTGGAGTTTAGACGTGAGGGAATATGAATGTGTCTGACGTCTTTACGAATTATGTGTTCATCCGCTCTCGCTGTAATCCGCTCGACTGCAGTGGGTTTGTTCCTCACATACAGTATTTTCCAGCTGAATATGAGCGCACAACCAACCGGATAAACACCGCTAACCCAGAATAAATCCATTCACAGGGCCAGATCAAGCGGAAGGGCTTTTTTTTGGCTTGGCTGACAGATCTGATGCGATATTGGACAGCGGAGGAACATTATACTTCTGCATTGAGGTGTTCAGACTCAAGATTAGACCATTAGACATACAGAATTAAAGAATTATAAAGAGTAATTTTAAGAGCCCTACCAGGATTTTTTAAAAAATTTTTTATGATTAGTATTGAAGCTCAAATGCACTGTTTTGCTGAAACTTTTTGCACGTCACAATGCCATTTTTATGCAACATTTCTTGATGTTTTTGCTCAAAAAATTAATCGATTGCATGCTATGATGTAACAAGAATCAGTGAATATCGAGGGCAAATACCATTTGACATTTTGGACCCATTTTATTTTAAATTAATTAATAAATACATTTATTTATTTATTTATTTATTTATTTATTTATTTATTTATTTATTTATGCTTTAAAAAACAAACCAATTGCATGTTATAATGCATTTGGCCACTTGATTTATTTATTTATTTATTTATTTATTTATTTTTGCTTTAAAAAACAAACCAATTGCATATTATGGTGCATTTATGGTGCACTTGAATTATTTATTTATTTATTTATTTATACCACACATGCAAAGACATGCAAGTTCAGTTAAACAAAAACAAAACTGGATGCAAACGTTTTACTTTACCACAACAATCATAACAGCTTTTATTTCTATATTCCTATATTTCTATATTTATTTTTTTTCAATATTTTAATTAAAAATAAAAGTCTAAAATAAATTTTATGCTAGCATCTGGGGAATTTTAGTGGCCAATAATATTTATTTTTCATTTAAATTAAATTTTTCATTATGAAATCATTTTTGGCCCACTGACAAATAAATTATCTTGTGTTTTTTTCCCCTCACTTGTCTGTCTGTGAAATGCTGCATCATAAAATCGCTGAAATGTGTTGTGATTCAGCTGCTCGTTCAGTATTTAGACACACAAACTCTGTGTTATGTTGCAGTTCCTAAAATGCTGGCAGCAAACGAGCGGGTTTTATTTATCACTGAGCGAGCGCCAGAAGCGAGATGAGATTGGCTTTGGTGGCTGGGAGTTCTGGACGTCTGTGACAGCAGCAGCTCAGAGATGATTGTGCGGATTGAGCCGTTTCATATTAAGAGGTTTTTGATGCCGATTTAAAACATGGAATGACTAACATCTGTCAAATCATGTGCTGAACCGCTGCTCTTTAACCAGAAAGTGTTTAAGAGGTCAAATCTTGGAGCATTTTATTCCCCAATGTCCACTTATAATGATAGAAATGTGTTTGTTTATATTTATGTGTGTGTGTGTGTATATATATATATATATATATATATATTATTTAGATCACTTTCACACTTTCTTTGACCCTTAATTCAAAATTAAACAGCTTGTGTTTTTTAAAGATCAAGATAATTATACTAAAAAATAGAAAATATCAAAATAAAGGTCAATGTAGGTCAGAGGTAAATAAACAAACAAACAAATAAATAAATAAATAAATAAAATTGCAACAGTTAAGGAGCAGAAGTTTTGAAAATATGTATTAAAATATTTTTACTTTTAACATATTATTTAATATTTTAATATTTTCTATTTAATTTTTTCATTTAATTTTAATTTATTTTAATAATTTTGCGATGTGCATTTGTCATTTTTATTATAATTAATATTTATTATAATTTTTCAATTTTTCTAGTTATATTTTTTATTAATTTTAGTACCAAAACCAAAACCAAAACTTCTTTTCACTTTATAAATTTCAATTGAAATGTTTTAATAATTGATTCAGCTATTTAAATTAACAAACCATATGTGTGTGTGTGTGTGTGTGTGTGTATATATATACAGGTATATATATGACTCACTGTCCATATTAACAGCTTTAATAACTGTCTTCATTGTCTAGGTGCTTCATCTGGTTTAATATATCAAAAGCTTCTGGAAAATACAGTAATGCACATGCTATAAACTAAATCGGCTGGGTTTTCTTAAAAATCAAGGTACTTGTACTAAAATATAGTAAATGTGTAGGTCACTGATAGAAAACAACACTTTTTTATTTTATTTATTTATTTATTTTTTATAGCATTGCAACAGTTAAGTTGTAGAAGCTGTTTTACTATTAAAGTATTATTTAATATTTTTATTTTTTATATTTTAGTTTGTTTTTAGAATGTTCTATAAATTAATTCTACTAAATATAGAAAATATCAAGCAAAATATCAAGATCTGTGCCTGTCATGTTGCTAGTTTTTTATTTCTAACATTAACATGTTTTGTCCAGTAATTCTGCTGATTTGTGAGCAGCATTGAGTCGTTTCTTCAGCTTGATCTTGAGTCTCTCTCTCAGATCTTAATTTCATTTGTGCTTTATTTAGACGCAGCAGCAGGTTGTTTTGCAGCTGGATCTGATGGACTGGATAAATGAAATGTGATTTGTGGGTGTCTTGGGGCTTGACTCTGCCCATTCAATTCTAATTATTACTAATCTCTTGCATCAATGTACAGGTCACAGGCTGCAGGTATTGATCCTGATATTTCGATGAAACGTGCTTCCATGACTAGTGCGCCGTCTAATCACATTCATCTCTGGCGTGTGACGCTTCATTAAAATGTGAAAACGAGAGCGCAGGCAGGTCAGAGTCTCCTGGAGTCTCCTTTGAAATCAGATCATTAAGATAGAAGAAGTCTGATTCGAGGTTTGATTCGGGCTCTTCGCTCCGGATCTGAACTACAGGAGATTCTCACAGACCGAACCGGGAACTTCAGAAGAGCAGCATTATTTTTATATACTATTATAATAGGGATACTATTATATACTATTATAGTAGGGTTTGTGTATCTGAATACTGTATGAGCAGCATTTCAGAGACTGACTGTGAAAAATGATTCATTTGTCAGTGGACCAAAATGATTTAATAATGAAAAATAGTTTTTGGCTGTAAATAAATATTAATGGCACTAAAATTCTCTAGCTAGTAGCAAAAAGTTAATTTTAGAACTGTTTTTAAAAATTGAAATATTGACCCAAAAAATTATAGCTATTAGTATTTTGGCAAAAAAAAAAAAAAAAAGGTTTATTTGTTATAGTATTAGTTAATATTAATTAATTATTACTAATTACTTTTGAATATTTTCATATATGCATATTTAATTTCACTTTGTGTGTGTGTGTATATATATATATATATATATATATATAAATATGAATGCATTACATTATGTATTATAGTAAGTATATTAATAGTTTCAATTTTTATGCTTTCAGGTTTCATTTTAATTGTAGTTTAAGTTTTAGTAATTTTTTATTTTTTATTCATTTTAAAAATCATCTTTTTATTTATTTATTTATTTAGGCTGCCAAAGATTAATCGCATCCAAAAATGTTTTTGTTTACATAATATATGTATGTGTACTGTGTATATTTATTATGTATAAATACACACATGCATATATTTATTTAAGAAAAATATATGTTCATATATTGAATATATTTACATATAAATTATTGTCTATGAATATAAATATAAATATATATATATAATATTTTATAATAATATAATATTTTCAAACATACTATATGTGTGTGTAATTATTAAATATGCACAGTACACAGACATTTGTTATGTAAACAAAAACTTTTATTTTGTATGTGAATAATCGTGATTAATCATTTGACAGCAATTTAAATTACCAAAAAAATGTTTATTTTAATTTTACTTAATTACTTTAATATCTATTTTAGTATCTATTTTTATTTAAAGTTGAGGTGCTTAATTTAGTTTAATATATCAAATTTTTCTTTCACCAAAAATGAGTAATTTAATGCACATGCAGTTATTGCTATTTATAACATTTAATTCGTCTTGAAATCAATGTGGAATAACATGCAAATATTTCAATTCCAGTGTGACACATTTCTGAAAAATCAATCAGGAAAAAATACTGATTGGATCATGATCAGTGTTATAGATGTTCTTCACCAGAATGGAGCCAAACCTGATTAAACCACAATAATAATAGTTAATTAAATAACTGATTAACATGCACCAGTGTGTATGTGTCTGTTTGCTTTAGAATAATGTGCACTGATGAAAACCAGCAGCAATGACTGAACCTGTGAGTTCATGTTGAGGGAATCCAGCATTAATAGGCATTAGTGTTGATAATCCTCCGTTTGTCCTGAATCTCTCAGATTATGCCACCGTAAATCACGATACTGATGCCCGTTTCTGCAGCGCTTTATTCATTCCTCGAGAGTCTTTCTCTACATTAACACAGCGCTTGTTACCCAGAATCCCTCAGATGAGCGAACGGATCCCATCCAAACGGATCGGGAAAAAACATCACTATATACATTAGTCTTCACTTCACAGAAGTTTCCTCATGCCAAAATATATACAGTTGTGGCCAAAAGTTTACATACACTTTGCAGAATCTGCAAAATGTTAATTATTTTATTAAAATAAGAGGGATCATACAAAATGCATGTTATTTACTGACCTGAATAAAAGACGTTTCCATATAGTCCACAAGAAAAAATAACAGTTGAATTGATAAAAATGACCCGGTTCGAAAGTTTTATGTTTTATGTGAAATATCTTATTCAGGTCAGTACTAAATAAAAAAATAACATGCATTTTGGATGATCCCTCTTATTTTGATGAAATTATTAACATTTTGCAGATACTGCAAAGTGTATGTGAAATTTTGACCACAATTGTATATTTAAAATTTATGTGTATTTATGTATATATATTTATTTTGTACTAATATATATTTTTGGCATATTTTTTAAAAGCATTTAAAACATATTTTGCCATCCATGTATTTTGTTTCCGGGGAAAAAAGCCCAATTGTGTCATTTGAAGAAAAACTTTATTTATTTATTTATTTATTTATTTATTTATGTAATATTACGGTATATTAAAAATTAATCACTATTAGATCATTATAAATCTAGATTTTTGATCTCTAGGTTAAATCCACATTTGCATTTATCTCGATGAAAATGTATTTTCTTGATCTTGAAATACATTTTCATATATGAATGTTGAAAATAAATATATTTCATGATTTGAGAAAACTGCAACATGCTTTAATTTAATTTAATTTAATTTAATTTAATTTTATTTTATTTTATTTTATTTTATTTTATTTTATTTTTTATTTTACCTGAAATACATTTTGGAATTTATGTTACTACAAGAAGGTTGAAACTAAATATATTTTCTATTTCAAAAATACATTTAATTGAGCTTCGCTGTTTACAGCATATATTTAATATATATTTTGCTCAGATAAAGTACATTTTGTCGTTGTATGGGATAATATAGTTTTAATCTGGAGCAAACAGAGTTTAAACTGAGAGCTTCTCCATTATATTCAAAACTTGAACTCTTTCGTGTCATTAGAAACCATAAGAGTCTATTTTTCAGAAGGTAGTGAGGTTTCTTCAAACGTGATTAGCTTCAGCACTCATTACAGTTTGTTAATGTGAATAATAAAGTGTCACATTTCCCTTTCAGGAGCAATAATTGTTATCATGCTGAACTAAAGTAATAATTCAGCCGAACGGGATTGTTCTGTCATCATTTATGCATCTGACTTCTTCTCTTCTGTGGAGAAACAGAGGTTTGACATCATGACGTTCAGATCAGAGTCGTTTGTAAAATGAATGTGAGGGCAGATTTAGCTTGTGCTTTCATGACATTCAGCCGTTTTGGAGCTTCTGTTCGCTTCACTGTATGAAGAGGAGCAGAGTGAACTTTCAGCTTTCTGTAATGTTTC
Organism: Tor tambroides; assembly: GCA_021397915.2. Lineage (NCBI taxonomy): Eukaryota > Metazoa > Chordata > Actinopteri > Cypriniformes > Cyprinidae > Tor > Tor tambroides. Next base: position 23,391 of record JAFVLL020005915.1, on the reverse strand, counting down.
ACAGAAAAGAAAAAGTCGTGCAGGTTTGAATGACATGAAGGTGAGTAAATGAGAACAGAACGGGTATATTTAGGTGAACTGCATCTTTAAGTAGCTTGGAAAGATTGTCTCCTTTTGTCGTGTTATTTTGACCAGAGCTTTATGAACACACACACACACACTTTACATGGTAATGTCACACATTATCAGTCTAAAAAAACTGGATATAAAACAGGCAATTTTACAATCTCAAGTCCTTATCGCAGTCAAATACAAGTCCTTATCGCAGTCAGATACATAAAGATTAATAAATTGTAATGTATGTCAGACTCAATAATGTGACTCTCATAGTATTTTATTTTATTTTATTTTTCATTTCCAAAGAACCCTACATAGGATAAGCAGTTGGGCTGTTTATTTTATTTTATTTTTCATTTCCACAGAACTCTACAGTTGGGAGGTTTAATTTAGTTTATATATATATATATATATATATATTATTTCTTTGTTTTTGTTTTTTTGTTGTTGTTTTCCAATTCATTTAATTTCCACAGAACCCTACATAGGACTGTCACAGTTCACAAGGAGTCACGGAAGCATAGAGGCCAGGAACGAGGAGACGAGGAAACACGGAGAATTCACAAATAGAGTCTTTAATAATCCAACAGGGTTACATGGAGCACAGGCAGGGAAGACATTCATGGAAGACATCTAAGGACCGACCAACACTAACTGAAAAGACTGGGGCTTTTAAACTCAGGATAACGAGGGAGCTAAGGAGACACACCTGGAATCAAATTAACCATAAGACTGGGGAGAAACTGGGTCACAGGGAACACGTGGGGAGCATAAACACAACAAAAAAAGTCCAGGGACGTGACATTACTCCCCCCTCCCGAAAGGTGCGTCCTCGCACTGTGGAACAACAGAGGGAGGGTGAAAATGGGTGGGAACAAAGGCGGAGGCTCAGGAGGAGGACGGACACTCGGGAGGGGGCCGGCTGACAGAGACCAGGGAGGTGACAAAGGAGGGAGGAGCCAGGGAAGAGACAGGAGGGACCCGGAGCAGGAGGAGCCTGGTGGGACCCAGGCCACAGCCATAACGGTGGCCCACGGTGGAGCCGACGGAGGAAGGAGCCATGGAGGAGGGATGGCCGCTGACTCCAGGGGGGTGACCAATGGCGGCAGAGCAGGTGGAGGAGGAGCCCGAGGCGGAGACGGAGAGCCAAAGAGCAAGGGTGACGGGGAGGATCCGGGGGACCAAGGCGGAGCAGATGGTGCTGGCGACCGAGGCGGGGATGGGGATCCAGATGGCTGTGGTGGAGCCGGAGCGACAGAGGACTGAGGAGGAGCCAAGGGGATGGAGTCTGACGGAGCTAGAGGGACAAAGGGACGAGGCACAGCTGGAGGAGTGAAGTCCTGAGGCGCAGGATGGTCGACACCAGACCAAGGTGGAGCCGGAGGGACGAGGGAGCCCAGCGGAGCCAGTGGACAGATGGGCCATGGCGGAGAGGGAGCTAGGAGTCATGGTGGAACCAACGGGTCGACGGGCCGAGGCAGAGTCCGGACCTCGGAGGCTGAAGGCGGAGGTGAGGGATACTCCAGCCCCGGCAACGCTGGAGGATGGCAGTCCCGCAAGCTCGCACCGCATAGATGGTGGGCTGAGGGTGACCAGAGAGGCTGCCAGACGACAGCGGTGAAGGAGGCAGGAGCGGGTGGAAGGGCACGGGCGTTTGTGCCTCCGGGCTTCCCGGGATGAACTCAGGAACAGGAGCCGACACAGGAGTGTGCTTTCGAGGCGCAGGCACTGGAGGGTGCTCTGGAGGAGTGGGCACTGGAGGGCGCTCTGGAGGAGCAGGCTCTGGAGGATGCTCTCGGGGAGTGGGCACTGGAGTGCACTTTCGAGGAGCAGGCACCGGAGGGCACTCTGGAGGAGCGGGCACTGGAGGGCGCTCTGGAGGATGCTCTCGGGGAGTGGGCACTGGAGTGCACTTTCGAGGAGCAGGCATTGGAGGGCGCTCTGGAGCGGTGCAGGGGGCGGAGCTCCTCTCCGCGCTCTCACTGTCCGCGGTATTCTCCCTTGTGGCAGGGCGTTGTTGCCAGCTCACACACCTTGACTGACGTCATCAGCGGCTCTGGCTCCGCGGCGATCCTCAGCACTGTCGCTCCGTGCAGCGATGGCTCGTCGGTCGCGGCGGGCTCCAGCTCTCCATCAGCGGTGGGCTCGGGCATGCGCTCCGCTCACCGGGGGGATGGTGAGATCCCCCTCAGGACAGACAGTGAAAGGGGATCCGTGTCTCGCCAGTGTCCACTCCACAAAGGCAGCAAAATCCGCTCGAGGGCCTTCCTCGGACGACGTCGCTCTGTACGCGATGTTCAAGCTGGCGTCATAGAATGCACAGAGCACGTCATCCGGGTAGCTGGAGAGGTTTGCGAGTACCAGAAACAGTCTTTGCAGACTCGAGCATCTTCCCTGCTCCAGCAGGAGGAGGAGGTATTCCGGACAAAGGAGGGGATCCATGGACACACAACGGAAAGAAAAAATTGAGTAAAAAAAAAGGAAACAACAACGGAGGGAAGACGCAGAGGTAACTGTTTTGGTCGTTCCTTCTGTCACAGTTCACAAGGAGTCACGGAAGCATGGAGGCCAGGAACGAGGAGACGAAGAAACACGGAGAATTCGCAAATAGAGTCTTTTATAATCCAACAGGGTTACATGGAGCACAGGCAGGGAAGACATTCACGGAAGACATCTAAGGACCGACCAACACTAACTGAAAGGACTGGGGCTTTTAAACTCAGGATAACGAGGGAGCTAAGGAGATACACCTGGAATCAAATTAACCATAAGACTGGGGAGAAACTGGGTCACAGGGAACACATGGGGAGCAAAACACAATAAAACAGTCGAGGGGCGTGACAAGGACAAGCAGTTGGGAGGTTTATTTTTTTATTATTATTTAATTTAATTCAATTCAATTCAATTCTATTGTATTTTATTTTATTTTATTTTATTTTATTTTATTCATGCTGTGATGAAAGTGCAAATTACGGTTTCAGAGTCAATTCTGATTTATTTTTTTGATATTCTGCAGCTTTGCCCATTATTCTCACATTTTCATTCTGATCACATATTCCTGCACTGCGGTTTTATGTTTTAAATATTTACATATGGACTCAGTCCTCTGATGTCTGTTCGCCGTAAACTGCTTTCAGACACATTTCCTACACGAGCGCCACGATGCAAAAAGCAAACGAGCAATTAGGAGGCAAAGTGTGGCGTTTGGAGCAATAACTTCAGCAGGTCAAACGGCATCTCAGTTAGAGCCTCAGGCAGATCGAGCGTCTATTTATAGAAATGTGTCATTGCATCACTGTCTCAGTAATGGATCCTCTTTAGTGAATGGGTGCCGTCAGAATGAGAGTCCAAACAGCTAATAAAAACTTTACAATAACTACGTAATCACACCACTCCTAAAGTCCATCAGCAGTTAACATCTGGAGAAGACAAAAGTCAAACAACTGAGTGATTTAAGACGTTTTTAACTAAAAATTTAGGTCCATAATCCATAATAATGCTTCCTCAGTGAAAAAGTGTTGTGGTCTGAATCAGGAGAGAAATCTGCACAGATCAAGCAGCGTTTACAAGACAAAACAGCTCCAAAGAAATATGTGGCTGGATTTTGATGTGAGAGACGACAGCAGATGCACTTTTTCACTGGAGGAAGAGTTATTATGGATTATGGATTCATATTTTAGTTAAAACGTCTTGATGGATTTGATTCAGGTTTTGTCTTCTCCAGATGTTAACTGATGGACTGGAGTGGTGTGGATTATTGTGATGTTTTTATCAGCTGTTTGGACTCTCATTCTGATGGCACCCATTCACTAAAGAGGATCCATTGCTGAGACAGTGATGCAATGTGGATATGAATATCTTCAAAAGTTTCAGGTCAAGCAAGTTTTTTTAAAGAAATTAATACTTCTGTTCATCAAGGATGCATTAAAAAGTGTCAGTAAAGATGTTTATAATGTTACAAAAGATTTCTGTTTCAAATGAATGCTGTTCTTTTGAACTTTCTATTTATCTGTGAATCCTGAAAAATAAAATGTATCACCGTTTCCACAAAAATATTGGGCAGCACAACTGTTTTCAACATTGATAATAATCAGAAATGTTTCTTGAGCAGCAAATCAGCATATTAGAATGATTTCTGAAGGATCATGTGACACTGAAGACTGGTGCTGAAAATACAGCTTTGATCACAGGAATAAATTACAGTTTAACAGATATTCACATAGAAAACAGCTATTTTAGATTGTAAAAATATTTCACAATTTTTTACCATATTTTTGATCAAATAAATGCAACCTTGATGCCTTGGAGCCTCAAAAGCATGAAAAATACCCCACAGGGTATCCATATCTTAATTATATACAAATATAATGTATATATATTGGTTACTTATAATTTATATTATGCTGTTTGAATGGACTGGCCATTATTTCTATAATTCTGTTTGGAGTCAAAATGACATGATTCACCTTTAACTGCAAACCAGCAATATAGTTTATATTGATGCAGTGAAGCGTCAGAAGCTGAAAGATGTTGTGTAAATGTGAATATATGAGGATGCTGAATCTGCTGAGGTGGCAGGACAGAAACTCTGTGTGTGTTTTAATGGGGATGAACGGACGAAGCGATGAACTTATTAAACTCCCACAGTCCCTTTCTCAACTCTTATGACGTGAGATTTTTCCCTTACCTTGAATCACTGGAACTGTGTGTTTTGAAGGCCTGCTCATTTTCTCATTTTCTCTCTGCAGTTTGACAAGCACCTGTATATATTTCAGAAATATTTTCTTTCTTTTGGCTTTTCTTTGGCTGGGTTTTTCTGGCAGAAGCTCGTCTTTGTTGAATCTTCTCACAGAGATCACGGCCGACTCGATTCATATTCACGACAACACCTCAGTTTGAAATGACTGTCAGATTAATCACAAAGCACCGACAGTGAGGATTTAGAGTCTGTCTGTCCTCTCCGGCTCCGGCTTTCACACAGAAACACAGCGTTTTGTGTTAAATACTTAAACACTCGCTCACATGGATTCAGAGATCACATGGAGCCATCCATGTGTTTAATCATCCTAGAAAAGTTTTATGTTTGTGGAGTTTAACATGTCGGTTTGAAAGAAGTCTCTGACAAAAATTGGTAAAAATTGTGAAATATTTTACAATTTAAAACGGCTGTTTTCTATGTGAATATGTGTTAAACTGTAATTTATTTCTGTGATCTGCAGCTGTATTTTCAGCATCATTACTCCAGTCTTCAGTGTCACATGATCTTCAGAAATCATTCTAATATGCTGATTTGCTGCTCAAGAAACATTTCTGATTATTATCAATGTTGAAAACAGTTGTGCTGCACAATATTTTTGTGGAAACCGTGATACATTTTATTTTTCTTGATTCACAGATGAATAGAAAGTTCAAAAGAACAGCATTTATTTGAAATAGAAATCTTTTGCAACATTATAAATGTCTTTGCTGGTACTTTTGATCAATTTAATGTGTCCTTGATGAATAAAAGTATTCATTTGTTTAAAAAAAATCAATCTTACTGATATACACTGAAAAGCAATAGAAACATTTTTTTTTCAGTAATAAATTGCTAGTAAATTTTACAAACAATTACAAAGAAATGGAAAGTAACGCACTGAATAATGTAATATTTTGAAGTAGAAAAACTGAAATAGTATTTTCTTTTATAATAGTATTTTTTCCAACATATTCCAGTAATCTTTGTCTCGTCATATATATATATATATATATATATATATATATATATATATATATGCATATAAAAACCTTACTACGTGTAACTGAGACTTGTTACAGCACTTACATATCAATGTTGTTTTGTTGATTTTGACTGCTTCTATTGTCGTCACTTGTAAGTCGCTTTGATAGCATGATTTCTGTGGCTCTGTAGTTTTCATCTCTGCTCGCAACAGTTTGGAAGTGTCTAAAATGACTGTACACATATGTATATATATATATATACATATGTGTACAGTCATTTTAGACACTTCCAAAACTGTTGCAACAGAGATGGAAATACAATTTTTAAATACATGAATTATGTTCCCATCGTTGTTGCCACAGATTTGGAAGTGCATTTTTCTGTTCTAAAGAAGGAGGTGTCCCAATATTTTTGTCTATATAGTGTATGTACAAGTCATTTGTTGGCAAGTCATTTGAGTTTTTGGCTCAAGGCCTGCATTTACAGTCATACCAGAGGTGTTAAACTGGGATTAGGACTTGGTTTTATGCAGACCATTCAAGTTCTTCCACACTGACTGAATCAGTAATTTTCTTTTTGAACCTTGTCTTATACACAGAGGCATTGTCATGTTAGAATAGAAAAGGGTCCTGTCCAAACTGTTGCTATAATATTAGAAGCACACAATTTCCTAGAATATCATTATATGCTTTAACATTAAGATTTATACTCATAGAAATTACTAAAGTAGTCAAACCTGTTCATTAGAAGGGGGCGACCCAATACTTTTGGCAATATAGTGTATGTATAATGAAAAGAAACAAGGAGATAGAATAGAAAAAGAATAGAGCTAACACTAGCTTTTAGAGGGTTTTTTTAATAATAAAAAAAAGAAAACAAATAATTAAAATAGAATTAGAATAGAGATTGTTAGAGTTAGAGGGTCCAATATAGATGGAATAGATGTGTTTTTAGCCGTTTCTTAAAGACGGCTAAGGACTCAGCTGTTCGATGCTTTGTTTGTAAGGTCACTGAATTTGAACAGTGCCTATACACAAATAGCATAGTCTTTTCCTGAGGTTAAATTTATGGCACTAATGAGTTGGGCGGCCCGAATCACGCAGACTTACAAAAACAGACCTCCCTCCCTGTGTCAAGACTTTCTCAAGATCCCTTGACTGGGACGCTCAATCCCCATCAGATCCTCCCCTCGGTTCTACAGGAGCACAGCGGTTAATCTCTGTCTCGACTGGGATATGACGGTGAAATAAAGAGAATGTCAGCGTGTGGTATCACCTTGTCACTCCGCTTGACTCCGCAGAACACACAGCATCTTAGCATGCTAGCTAAATTGACACTGGCATTGTAGAGACGAAATGGCAAGGAGGGGCTCCCAGAGGACTCGTGCTGGCATTTGTTTGACAAACGAGTGACTGTGACATAGTGCCACACAGCATCTTCACACCCTGCTTTAGAAAGATGCGACTTCAACTGAAAATGTCAGACGTGTTGAGGATCGAGAGCTGGATGCATTTAAAAAACACTGGAACCAAATGGTTTTCAAGACATTCAGTTAATACAGTTGATGTCAAAAGTTTACACCCCCTTGCAGAATCTGCAAAATGTTAAGTATTTTACCAAAATAAGAGGGATCATACAAAATGCATGTTATTGTTTATTTAGTACTGACCTGAATCATATATTTCACATAAAAGATGTTTACATATAGTCCACAAGAGAAAAATAATAGCTGAATTTATAAAAATAACCCTGTTCAAAAGTTTACATCCCCTTGATTCTTAATACTGTGTTGTTAGCTGAATGATCCACAGCTGTGTGTTTGTTTAGTGATAGTTGTTCATTAATCCCTTGTTTGTCCTGAACAGTTAAACTGCCTGCTGTTCTTCAGAAAAATCCTTCAGGTACCACAAATTCTGTGGTTTTTCAGCAGTTTTGTGTATTTGAACCCTTTCTAACAATGACTGTGTGATTTTGAGATCCATCTTTTCACACTGAGGACAACTGAGAGACTCATGTGCAACTATTACAGAAGGTTCAAACGCTCACTGATGCTCCAGAAGGAAAAAGCATGCATTACGAGCCAGGGGGTGAAAACTTTTGAACAGAATGAAGATGTGTACATTTTTCAGATTTTGCCTAAATATCTTCTTTTTTTTATTTAGTACTGCCCTTCAGACGCTACAGAAGATACTTACACATTTCCCAGAAGACAAAATCAGTTCAATTTACCGTGACCTTCAAATTCAAAAAGTTTTCACCCCCTGGCTCTTAATGCATCATTTTATTTCTTCTGGAGCATCAGTGAACGTTTGTACCTTCTGTAATAGTTGCATATGAGTCCCTCAATTGTGCTCATTGTGAAAAGATGGATCTCAAAATCATACAGTCATTGTTGGAAAGGGTTCAAATACACAAAAATGCTGAAAAACCAAACAATTTATGGGACCTGAAGGATTTTTCTGAAGAACAGCTGGCAGTTTAACTGTTCAGGACAAACAAGGGACTCATGAACAACTATCACTAAATCATTCAAGTAACAATACAGTATTAAGTACAGTATAAACTTTTGAACGGGGTTATTTTTTATTAGTTCAACAATTATTTTCTCTTGTACTAAATAAAAAAAAGAAGATATTTAGGCAAAATCAGAAAAATGTACACATCTTCCTTTTGTTCAAAGGTTTTCACCCCCCGGCTCTTAATGTATGGTTTTTTCCTTCTGGAGCATCAGAGAGCGTTTGAACCTTCTGTAATAGTTGCATATGAGTCTCTCAATTGTGCTCAGTGTGAAAAGATGGATCTCAAAATCATACAGTCATTGTTGGAAAGGGTTCAAATACACAAAACTGCTGAAAAACCACAGAATTTGTGGGAGCTGAAGGATTTATCTGAAGAACAGCTATGGATCATTCACGTAACAACACAGTATTAAGAATCAAGGGGATGTAAACTTTTGAACGGGGTTATTTTTATAAATTCAGCTATTATTTTTCTCTTGTGGACTATATGTAAATATCTTTTATGTGAAATATATGATTCAGGTCAGTACTAAATAAACAATAACATGCATTTTGTATGATCCCTCTTATTTTGGTAAAATAATTAACATTTTGCAGATTCTGCAAACTTTTGTCATCAACTGTAAGTTTCTCACAAATCTCATCCGTGCTTGTGAAAGTTGTTGCTTTTGATTGCTAAACAAGTGGTAGATAGTCGAGAAAACTTGTGACTGAAGCAAAAAGCATCTAAAGTGTAAACAGCGAGTTTAATTCACAGCATGATTCATTGTTTTCAAGGTCGGGTCGTTGCATTTCAAGTCTCAGTGTTTATTGGTGCATCCGTACTTATTTCAGACCTGCGTTCCAGATTTCTACAGACTAACAAGCTTTGACTTGCAGAGTTCTGATGCTCAGGCTGATGGTACGTCTTGTGTGGGTGGTTTATAGTCACACACTGTCAGGTCGTATAAAGCGATGCACAAAATAGCAAGACACTACAGGAGAATAGGGTACAAATTTTAGCTAGTAGATATCTCAGTACTTTTCCTAGCTAAATAAACACTGTACAATAAGACAGTTGTTTTGTTTTGGAAGTTTTCTGAAATGTTATGTTTAAATACGCAAATGATGCATTGTCTAATGAAATATGCACTAATTTGCTTTAAATTTACGGAACAGACATTTAAACACTGGGTCAAAATTCTTGTTTGATTTTGTTGACATATCAAAGTTAAAGATTTTTACAGAAGAGATTTTGGATTTCTCTTTTTATCTCCCAATAAATCTGAAAAAACCACCAACAGACAGAAAAACACATTTCAGCTCTTGTTTTAGAAGTAAAATGTTAAATATATATCAAGTGAATGTTACATGAACAAACCCCTCAGTAAAAATCTTCAGAATACAGAGAGGAATAAAACTCTAAGTTTTGGTGTCTGTATGTGCTGCTGAAGTGGAGGAAAAACTTTTAAAAGTATGCATTGGAACTGAAATCTATAGGTGCAAATAGGTGCAAATCCAAAAATTTTGGATTTTTTTTCTTTCCAATAGTTTAAACATTGGTTCAAAATTCTTGTTGTATCTTATTGACATATTAGATTTAAAGGTTTTTCCAGAGGGGACTTTGGATTTCTCTTTTATCACTCCATAAATCAGAAAATACTGTCAACAGACAGAAAAAAATACATTTTTCCATGTTTAATAAAATGTTAAATATATGTCAAACGAATGTTATATGAGCAAGTCCCTCAGTAAAGATCTTCAGAATACAGAGAGGAATAAAACTGTAAGTGGAGAAAGAAACTCATTTTGAGAAAATGGGCTTAAATTTATAGACGCAAGTAGATAAAGTGCAATAATAAAACCAGGCAAATGATATATTAACAAACTCCTCAGTAAAAACCTTCAGAATATAAATAGGAATAAAACTGTAAGTTTTGGTGTAAGTAAGTGCTGCTGAAGTGGAGGAAAAAGCTTTTTAAAGTCATTGAAATCTATAGACGCAAGTAGATAAAGTGTCATAAAATAAACACTTAAATGTGTATTTTGGATATTTTCTTTCCACTACTCTGAAATAAAACGTTATGGAACCAAAATTGACCAGTGCATGGAAAAAACACCTTCATAGATGTAGATTATTCACATGCATCACTGCAACATTAATGTGCATATGTGGTTCCTTCAACGCTCCATTAGACTCTAAACGGTGCATAATGTGTGAAATGGTATGATTAGAGAATGAAGTGTTTTTTTTTTTCTCATGCAGATTCGATGGACCAAGACAGCAGGCAGCATTTCAGATCGATTCCAGGACTCCAGCGTATTCAACGAAACCCTTCACATTGCGAAGATCCAGAGACATCAGGGCGGACGCTATTACTGCAAGGCCGAAAACGGACTGGGTTCACCGGCCATCAAGTCCATCAGGGTGGATGTCTACTGTGAGTACAGCTCAGATTTTTCATCTAAATGTCTTGCAGATAAATAATAACAATGCAAATGAGTCACTAGTCATCATGCAGCAAATGAATGTGGAGCAGTTCAGATCATTTGATAAGAAACGTTGGAGTTCATATTAAGATCTTTGGCTTTTGATTTGCAGACTTGCAGATCTGAGCACAGTTTGAGATGTGAGATTACTGGGTCTTTTTTTGTGGGAGAAACATTTGAGAAGCAGGTTAATCTCGATGCAGTGTAGGAGATGTTATAGAGATCTCAGTGGTGATTTCTCTTTTCTGAGAGTGGTTTCCTCGTGTGGATTGTTGGTGTTTCTGAATTGCAGTCAGTGTGAATGACACATTGGACCTTGTGTTTTTTTTTAGGTAGACTGCATGAACTTTGTCTTAACAGAAAGAATAAGACCAAATGCAATTGAAAGCTCTTTTCTATGGAAGCAAATTTCTGCCACAGAATACAAATCAATAAATAAAAAAGTAATTGCAACATTTAATCTCACAATTCAGATTTTTTTTTTTTTGCAATTTTCGCCAAAAGTCAGAATTCTGAGGAAAAAAGTCAGCATTTCGAGAGCTTCTTCTGACTTTTTGCTCAGAATTCTGACATTACATATCACAATTCTGTTTGTTTTATTGTTTGTTTGTTTGTTTCCTCCACGGAATAAAAAATGTATTTAAAAAAAGGTAATTGTGACTTTATCTCACATTTCTGACTTCTTTTCTTGAAATTGTCAGTTTATATCTCACAATTCAGACTTTTCATCTCAGCATTGCAAATTTATATCTTGCAGTTCTGAGTTTATATATCATAATTCTGTATTTATATCTTCCATCTTTTAGGAATAGTTCATATATTTTTTTGATATACAGTCGAAACCTTGAAGACTGCCTATAATCCCTCTTCACATATAAGCAGAAAAGTATTAAATATGTAACTAAACACTATTCCTCCTTTTGCTTTCTCATCAGCATCAGACCAAAACAAAATCTCTAGAACATCATATTTTCTGGTCCTGGTTATATTTCACCCAAGAATCAGGAGAAAATTACATGCAACCTCTTGAATTTCTATTACTGTGATCCAAACAAAATAATTATTTAAACTGTGAAGTGTTTATACATCATGCAAGTACTTGTTGTACTAAAAATAAATTATGCTGATAAATAAAAAAATATGTTTGTATTATTTGAATGAGATTCTAATGAGAATCACTGTTGAGAATAATTAGTCACAAAAACAAAATAATAATTACTTGTACTAAAAATAAATTCTGCTAAAATAAAAAGTATTATTTCAATGAGAATCTAATGAGAATCAGTGCAGAGAGTAATGAGAGTCATGAAAACAATTAAAAGTAAGATGACTGGTTATAAATTACAGTAATGAGAGTTTTGGCAGGAATGTGTTGAATTGTCACGAAAATAAAGTTGTATTGAAATAAAATGTAAATGATCCTGCAATGGCTTCATTTACTTTATGCAAAATATAATTTCTATGTTTTTTTTTCTTTTGATTTTGGGATGATTTGGGATGTATCTCAGCATCTTTTCTGTAATAATCCAGAACATCATTCCGAACCCAACAGATCCTCATGCAGTGTTCAGAATCGTACCGAAGCGTTTGATCGGCTCGTGTTTCTGAAACGCTGGCAGTTTGTCTTCAGCCGCCCGCTGGATCGATTTCACAGGTTCAGGTAGAAGCAGGAGAGGTGTGGAGGATTGTGTTTCAGCTTTGAACTGGAGCCGCTCTGAGGAGAGAGAAGAGGCGAGAAGATTTCCATGAGCTGTTTGATAGAGCAGCCAAAACTCTCAGCTTCTCTTGACATGAGCTTCAGATCTGAGACCTGAAACACATCCAGATCCGCAGCAGTAGAGGTGGACCGTATGATCATAACTAGTTATTTACTTAGCTGAAAATTCACAGAACATACACTAGTCTTTAAAATGATAGAATAATTAAGATTTATGAAAGTCCCTTCTGTTCACCAAGGATGCATTTATTTGATCAAAAATACTGTGAAAATTGTGAAATATTATTATAATTTAAAATTAGTGTTTTCTATGTGAATCTATGTTCAAATGTAATTTATTCCTGTGATCAAAGCTGAATTTTCAGCATCATTACTCCAGTCTTCAGTAAAAATAAAATGTATCACAGTTTCCAGAAAAATATTGTGCAGCACGACTGTTTTCAACATTGCTAATAATCAGAAATGTTTCTTGAGCAGCAAATCAGCATATTAGAATGATTTCTGAAGATCATGTGACACTGAAGACTGGAGTAATGATGCTGAAAATACAGCTGCACATCACAGAAATAAATTACAGTTTAACACATATTCACATAGAAAACAGCTATTTGAAACTGTAATAATATAATATATTACAATTTATTTTAACTTTTTTTTGGATCAAATAATTGCAGCCTTGGTGAGCAGAAGAGATTTCTTTTAAATATATTAAAATTACATGAAAAACTTTTGACCAGTAGTGCAGACAAAAATAAATATTAAGAAATATATAAAAAATAATGTGCATTTGCTGGATTATATATCGTTATTTGATCCAGCAAATGCACAAATGAAAGCACCTTTTTCTTGTCTTCATGGACTCAAATCCAAAATCAGAGGCTATCAAATTAATAAATCAGTCTGACATCGGTGTAAAAACAGATTCACATTAAAGACTCAAAACAGCCAAACTATTATTAGAAAGCAAGTATTGCAAGTTTTCTGAAATGTTATGTTTATATAATGCATAATTTGCATATTTGATTAAATATCCACTAATTTGAACATTGGATGAAGCCAGATTAAAAATTCTTGTTTGATCCCCCCCCCCCCTTTTAATAATAGAGGTATTAGAGTCAAAGATTTTTTTACAGAAGGGATTTTGGATTTTTTTAAATCATTATATGATTTTTATCATATTTAATAAAAATGACAAAATTGCTTAAAATACTAAGTAAAAATCTAAAATTAAAATAAATATAAAATTAATACAATTATTTTAAAAAAAATCTAAAAATAAAATCTAATTCAAATTCAACATTAACTGAAAATGGAATAGCACATCACACTAAAATAATACTGATAACCTTCTGGTCACCAGGTCAGATCTTTGGCTTCAACATGAAATCAGAATTGATTTTCTGCTTGTAAATGTACTGAATGTCATGGGATAGTAGTTTTGAGACTGTGGTTCTCTGCTGTAGAGCATGTTCGAGGCAGATGTAAATCAGTCTGTATAAATGCTGTTTCAGGAATATGAGATGTAAAGTGAATGTGGAGTCTGAATGTCACTGGCTGCTGTTTTAAACATGCACCTTTTCCTCCTGCCTCGCCATATGTTTTTCATTAGCTGGGGAATCGTGTTGAAAGGTGGCGTTCCTCTGGAGAAATGCTAAAGTCGTCCCCGCGGGCCGAGCGTAACTGATGCTTCGCTGTTTTTAGCTCACTGTGGCCTTGATTGTTATTTAGCATTGAAATTGCTGCTTGGGACGGCGAGCCTCTGAAAAACCTTCAGTGCTGAAACATGAAAAATTGTGTCGGGCCGTTTGGCCTTTGCCAGCGTGTTTCTGTCAGTGTAACACGAACCGTCGGCGGGATGGACAGTTCCATTAAAGCAGACGTTTGCTGAAGAGAAACGCCTCGGATTAAAGAGAAACGACACGAGCCGCAGTCAGATACGACCAACACAAACGACAAGTTTTAAACTTTGCTTTATTTCTCAATTTTTAGTTTATTATTATTATTATTATTATTATTATTATTAATAATATTTGTTTATTTATAATTATAATGATTTATTAATATATGATGTATAATGTATTATTATAAAATTATTATATACTTATTATAGCTATTTCTCTTTCACTATTAATGGATTATTATGTATTATAATTATTAATTATTTATAATATTTTGTATGTGTGTGTGTGTGTGTGTCTGTATATATATATATATATATATATATATATATACATAAAATCATTTCTTTTTCACGTTATTCATATTCACAGTCTGTTTATTTGGTTATTCATCAGTGTCGCTCATTTGCATTAGATTTAATTACTTTAAAATTTATATTTTTTTCTATTCTGTCCAAATCATAATTTATTTATTAATTGTAATATATAAAATATTATAATTATTTCTTTCACTATAGTTGTACTGTAGTCTGTTTATTTAGTTATTTCCATTTAGTCACTTCAAAATATTTATATTCCTTAAATTATAATAATTTATTATTGTTATATATGTTATGTAAATATTATAATTATTTCTCTTTCACTACATTAATACTGCACTGTTGGTTAGATATTTAAAATTATAATGATTTATTTATTATAATAATTTATTAATTATGACAAAATATATAATTATGTAATTATTAAAAAAAATCATTATATTATCATTTGCATTTAATTAATCACTTTAAAATATTTTATATTCCTTTATACATCAAACATTTCTTGATTTAAAATTGTTCAGATTATGAAACTTTTTTGTTTATGTTCAGATTTAACTCAAGAATCCCAAAGAGTCTTTGGTTCTCAGCCAAAATTTTCTTGCATTTTTCATCTACATCCTTTCATGCATCATCCCTATTGAAATCAATGTATTCAAAACATTTGAATGTTCAGAAGCTATAATAATTGCTCATTAGACACATAAATAATTGTCATTTGACATTTGTGGTTAATTATAATAAGATTGCAGTATTTGAGTTTGCTATCTCTGTTATTTTGAGAATTGCAGTATAAACCCAAAAGCATTTGGTGGGTGAGCCGCCGCTCCTCAGAAAGCCATCAGGACCTCTGATGGATGTCTAGCTCTGCCAGACCTGTCGACTGGGTTATGGATCAGTTATTAGAGGGAATTTGGAGGTGATTTCCCAGGATGCTTTGCTCAGTTGGTTTTCCAATCTTCATCAGCTGTGGTGATAGCCGACTCATCAGCGTCTCGCTGGCTTTTCTCAAACATTCTCCAGTACAGAAAACAACCTCCTTTCATTCTTTTTGCATCAGAATTGACTTAAATGCCTCCCTGTTATGTTGAATGTTTTATAAATTGAATATTTTATAAAATATACATGATATCTTGTATCATAAACAACTTTCTCCACCTCTAAAATTACAGTTGTGCTGCATCTCTACTCTTCTCTTTTTGTATATTCTCTTCCTCTATCATTTTATTTTCTCGTATCTTCTTTTATTCTCCTCCTCTCTTTTTTCTCATCTCCTATCTAGTTGTATCTTCTCTTCTCACATCTCATCTCCTCTTGTTTTGCCATTCTCGTGACTTTTCTCGTCTTGCCTCTTTTCTTCTCGTATTCTATCATATTTTCTTGTATCTTCTCTTTTAGTCTTTTTTTAGTCTCCTCTCATCTCTTCTCTTCTCCTTCTCATCTTATATTTTCTTTCTCATGTCTTCTGGTTTTTCCCATCTAATGACTTCTCATCTCTTCTGTCATCTCATCTTGTCTCATATCTTCGCGTCTCTTCTCGTATCTTTTCTTCTTTTCACACATTGTCTCGTCTCTTCTCTTCTTGCCTCTTCTTGCCTATCTTCTCGACTGATCTCTTCACTTCTCACATCTTCTGGTCTCATCACTTTACTTCTCATCTCATCTTGTCTCATCTCTTCACTTCTCACATCTTGTCTCGTCTCTTCATTTCTCCCATCTTCTCGTCTCTTCACTTCTCACATCTTCTCGTCTCGTCTCTTCACTTCTCCCATCTTCTCGTCCCTTCACTTCTCACATCTTCTCGTCTCTTCACTTCTCCCATCTTCTCGTCTCGTCTCTTCACTTCTCCCATCTTCTCGTCCCTTCACTTCTCCCATCTTCTCGTCTCTTCCCTTCTCACATCTTCTCGTTTCGTCTCTTCACTTCTCCCATCATCTCGTCTCTTCCCTTCTCACATCTTCTCGTCTCTTCCCTTCTCACATCTTCTCGTCTCTTCACTTCTCACATCTTCTCGTCTCTTCACTTCTCCCATCTTCTCATCTCGTCTCTTCACTTCTCCCATCATCTCGTCTCTTCCCTTCTCACATCTTCTCGTCTCTTCACTTCTCACATCTTCTCGTCTCGTCCCTTCACTTCTCCCATCTTCTCGTCTCTTCACTTCTCCCATCATCTCGTCTCTTCACTTCTCACATCTTCTCGTCTCGTCCCTTCACTTCTCCCATCATCTCGTCTCTTCACTTCTCCCATCTTCTCGTCTCTTTGCTTCTCACATCTTCTCGTCTCTTCTCGTCACTTCTCCCATCTTTTCGTCTCGTCTCTTCACTTTTCACATCTTCCCGTCTCTTCACTTCTCCCATCTTTTCGTCTCGTCTCTTCACTTCTCACATCTTCTCGTCTCTTCTCATCACTTCTCACATCTTCTCGTCTCATCTGTTCTCACATCTTCTCTTCTCGTCTCTTCACTTCTCACATCTTCTCGTCTCTTCTCATCACTTTTCCCATCTTCTCATTCTCGTCTCTTCACTTCTCACATTCTTTCGTTCTCATCTATTTACTTCTCACATCTTCCCGTCTCTTCACTTCTCCCATCTTTTCGTCTCGTCTCTTCACTTCTCCCATCTTCTCGTCTCGTCTCTTCACTTCTCACATCTTCTCGTCTCTTCTCATCACTTCTCACATCTTCTCGTCTCATCTGTTCTCACATCTTCTCATCTCTTCACTTCTCACATCTTCTCGTCTCATCTGTTCTCACATCTTCTCGTCTCTTCACTTCTCACATCTTCTCGTCTTGTCTCGTCTCTTTGCTTCTCACATCTTCTCGTCTCATCACTTCTCACATCTTCTCGTCTCATCTCTTCACTTCTCACATCTCACATCTTCTCGTCTCTTCACTTCTCACAACTCCTCGTCTCATCTCTTCTCTTCTCTTCTCTTCTCTTCTCTTCTCTTCTCTTCTCTTCTCTTCTCTTCTCTTCTCTTCTCTTCTCATGAGATGTAGGAGAGTGGTGGAGGGTGCAGTGGGGGAGAACGTTTCAGTTCCAACTGTCCGTTTAAGTATTTTCTTTATTTTTTCTTTTTTTTTTTTTCTTTGTCTAAAATATCCTAATTTTGTTAAGTTAGATTTTGGTTTGTGTCGTTTTCAAATCAATTGGTGAGTGTGAGAATGGCGTCGCTCCCAGGTGAGCGTACGCCATCTCTTTCACTCCGCCATGGTGTTAGGTGCATGCCTGAACAGGGAGTTACGGTGGAAAGTGTGCTATTAGCAGTGGGAGAACAAATCGTTTGTGAAAATATATCTTCGGTGTCTAGGATGAACAAAGCGGTTGTTGTTTTTCTTAAAGAGGAGCAACTTGTTGCGCAACTTATTGAGAGTGGCATTATGATTAATGGAGGGTTTTGTCCAATCCTTCCTTTAGCTACGTTAACGTCTAAGGTAATTATTTCGAATGTGCCGCCGTTTATCCCGAATGAAGTTATTGAGAGAGAACTGGAAGAATCGTGAGCCTGTTAAAAGTCATATCACTGGGTTGTAAAAGTTCGGAATTAA
This sequence comes from Tor tambroides, assembly GCA_021397915.2. Lineage (NCBI taxonomy): Eukaryota > Metazoa > Chordata > Actinopteri > Cypriniformes > Cyprinidae > Tor > Tor tambroides. The sequence goes on along the minus strand of JAFVLL020005915.1, from coordinate 5,142 downwards.
AACATGTGATGTCGTTTCGACGACAAGTTTTCATGTTTTTAAAAAAGCCAATGCTGGATATGTCGTTTCGGGTCCTGGATGAAGGTAAGTCGTTTATGATTTATGCTTCTACCGCTTGATTGAAATGTTTTGAATGTGGTGACATTGGCCACAAGCGAACTGCTTGTCCTCATAAAGTTGAAGCGAACATGAATGAGGAGAATAATGTTGATAATGTAGTATCAGATGTAAATGAGCCGGCTGGAGAGAATAGTCAAATAGAACGAACGGAAATGGTAACTGAACAGGCTATAGTTGAAGTACATGAGAGTGATAATGAAGGAATTGAGGTTCAGGAAAATGCAGTACAAGATGAAGGTCAGTCTGTAGTTGTACAAGATTATATGGATGAGAATGTTTTGTGTTCTGAGATTGCAAGTACTAGTGGAGTTGGAATACTTAATCAGAAAATGAAAAGTACTGTAGAAGGCCTACTAGAGGATGAAAATAAAGTAGAAATGAGGGATGAGGATGTCTCTCAAATGTCAGGTTTTTCTGAAACAGGCTCTCAAATGGAAGATAGTAAGCTTTATTCTCTACAAGAGATAAATGATTTTTTGGATGAGACATTTGGAAGAGCAGTAGAAATTAGAGATTTTTTTCAGATACTGAGAAATTTGTGAAATCCATGGTTAAATTACAGCGTACTGTTGGGTTGGATGAATTGAATGAAAAAAAGAGATTTAGATTGAGGAAACTGCTTACAAAACTAAGAAAGCGTAAAGGTTTGTTTTAAAAAAAAAAAATAGGAAAATGACTTTGATGCACTGGGTGTTTTTCCTGTCCTATCTTTTTCTGCTTTTTGCTGTCTCCTCCTCTTTTATTAATATGGGGCATATGAGAATAGGCTCTTTTGTGAGAGTGAGAGATCAAAATAAAAGAGCTATACTATCAGAACTTATGAAAATTAGGAAAATTGATATTGTTATGTTACAGGAGACTCATTCTGATAGGTCTAATGAGATAGAGTGGGGCTTATGGTGGGAGGGAAAATGTGCACTCAGTCATGGTTCTAGTACAAGTGCTGGCGTTGCTGTTCTGTTTTCAAAAATTTTAAATGTTGAAATTTTCAAAATTGAAGAAGTAGAAGCTGGAAGGGTGTTATTTGTCCATGCAGAAGTTGAAAGAATAACATTTTTATTTATTAATGTCTATGCACCAAATGATGGGTCAGAGCGAATTGAGCATTTTTTAAAAATAAAGAGTCATATCTCACAATATGATAAAAATACTTGCATAGTTATGGCTGGGGACTGGAATTGCACTGAAAATTTTAATGTTGATAGGAACAGCGAAGAACCTCATTTTCAATCAGGTGGAGTGCTCTCTAAAGTGATTCAAGAACATGATTTAAGTGATGTCTGGAGAAATAGGAATGAAGGGATAAAACAGTATACATGGATTAAAGCAAGTAATAATGAAGTTAAAGTGCCCCTATTATGGATTTTTGAAAATTACCTCTCATGCAGTGTGTAACAAAGCTCTAAGTGAATGAAAACCTCCTGCAAAGGTTTTTAAATCTGAAAGTGCACCGTGTATAAAGTTATTGTCTCTCAAAAGAAAGAGTCGACTCTGAATCATTGAAACGAGTCGTTTTTAAAACGAATCTCAAGCCGTTTCACGTTGACATCAAAATGAAACATTACATATTGCTCCGCCCACTTGTTGCGCGCACAGACCTGGGAAAACATGATTTTCGCGTTGGTCAGAATGAAAATACTAATTCATTCTTTGCCACTAGGTGCCGCTTTTGGAGCGTTAAAAGCTCACAAACATTGCTTTAAATGAAATCGACCAATCAAATGAGAGGTTTGGAAAAATGAATCGTTGAACGAATCGTTTGGGAGTCGTTGAGTAAATAAGGTAAAAATAAATGCATATTATAAGAAAATAAAAGTGTTTTTTGACCTTGCATGCATGTCAACCTGTTGTTGGGGACTCCCAAAACCAAAATATGAACCTTTCATAACCCATAATAGGGGCACTTTAAGGGGGCTAGATTAGATATAGAGTGATGGATGCTGCCATTATTCATAGTGGTTTTTCAGACCATCATATGATAACTATAGATATATAGGACAATCCAAATGAAATGAGAAAACTTGCTGTTGGAGTTTATTCTGGTCTTTTTAATGCTGAACAATGTGATGATGAGAGTGCTGCATGTGATGATGAAAGTTGCAACCAAAACAGAGAGAAAATTTGGACAGTGACATTACTTTACAAGAGCTCACAGATGCAGTTAAACAACTTTCATTGGGACGTTCGGCTGGTTTGATGGAATAACCACGGACTTTTGTCATTATTTCTGGAACGTTTTGGGACAAGATTTCTATGAAGTAACAAAAGAGTGTTTTGAAAATTGCTTTCTTCCAAGTAGCTGCCGAAGAGCAGTATTGTCCTTGTTACCTAAAAAAGGGGACTTGGGATTTTTGGAGAACTGAAGACCGGTTTCACTTTTATGTACGGATTATACAATTTTGGCAAAATGTTTAATGAATAGGTTGAAACAATATCTGGACACAATTATTCATAGTGATCAGACATATTGTGTACCTGAACGGTCTATAATGGATAATCTTTTTCTTTTAAGAGATGCTGTTGATTTGAGTTTCAAAGAGAATATTAATATGGGGTTTTTATCAATAGACCAAGAAAACGCCTTTGATAGAGTTGACCATGGATATCTTTTCAGTGCCTTGAGTTCTTTTGGTTTTGGTGAAAGGTTTATTTCTTGGGTAAAACTGTTATATCGTGATGTTTCTGTATTAGTGAAGGTGGGAGGAGGGTTCAGTGCATCAATCCCTGTAAAAAGAGGAATTAGGCAAGGATGCCCACTCTCTGGACAATTATATAGCATTGCCATTGAACCACTATTAAGAAGAATTAGAAGAGGTCTTAAAGGGTTTTCAATACCAAATGATTTTAATTGTAATAAAATTGTATTATCTGCTTATGCTGACGATGTAACAGTTTTTATAAATGGACAAGACGATGTCATCAATCTTACAAAGAGTATAGAGATATATGAAAAGGCATCTACTGCAAAAGTTAATTGGAGTAAGTGTGAAGGATATGCAGTAGGTCAATGGATAAATCAAAGGCTTCCAGATTTACCGAGAGGTTTAAAGTGGAGGAGGGAAGGTTTTAAAGCTTTTTGTGTTTTTTTGGGTTCTTCTAGGTTTCAGGAGAAAAATTGGGAGGGACTGCTGGAGAAGGTGGTGGCCCGATTATCTAGGTGGCGATGGCTATTACCACAAATGTCTTACAAGGGGAGAGTTTTGGTCATTAATAATTTGGCTGCGTCCACATTGTGGCATAGGTTAATGGTGGTTTAACTTGGACTTAACAGAGATCACATCTTTTTATAAATCAGTTTTACAAGCATGAGCTGAGACCTTCAAGGTTAAAAGAATCTTTGAACTTCCTAAATACTGGGTGTTGGAGGAGCCACTCTTTCATAATCCAGTAGTTCATGGTACACTGATGTCTTCAAGGAGTGTACAGGAGATTATGTTGAGAAGAAACTTGGGCTGAGCGATATATATCATGCGATATGCATGCGCATCTCGTCAGTAAAGCCAGTTCCTTGATTAGCGCTAAATCTCCATCACCTGTTTTCAAATGGAGCGGCATTTAATACACAGAGCCGTAGTTCACTGACAAGCTACGCAATATCGAGTTCATTATCGCAGATGGATCGCCTTCGATATTGAACTCAATATTGCGTAGCTTCTCAGTGATCTACCGGCTTTACTGACGAGATGCGCATGCATATCGCATGAGATATATCGCCCAGCCCTAGAAGAAACTGTACAAAGTTAAAGGATTTGGTCAATCCAGATGGATGGAAGTCTGTGGAGGATATAATGTTTTTCACGGGACTGCAATCTTCACGCCTGGCTATTCGGTTTTTGGATGAAATACATTCTTATTTGCCAGGGCATTATAGAGAAGTTATACAAAGAGAAGATCTGAATGAACAGACTGACGTTTTACCTCAGAAACTGTTCATTTCTTCAACTTGTGACACCAGTGTGTTAGACGAACAATCCATTGAGGGTTCTGAAACTTGTGAAACATGGACAATTGATGAAATGTCTAAAAAGGTTTTATATAACCCGTGTAATAAGACTGTTCACAAAGAGGCACTGAAGGAGCGGCAACCATTGAAGTGGAAGAGGTGGTTTGGGCCAAACTTCCCCTTGAGAGATCAGTGGAGGTCCCTGTATAAGTTTCCACTAGAGAAGCGATCTGGAGATTTGCAGTGGAGACTTATTTACAGGGCAATAGCTACAAACAGACATGTGGCTCACCTTCATCCAGCAGTTAGAGGGGAGTGTGAGTTTTGTGGTGAAGAAGAGACTGTGGAACATTTGTTTTTGAATTGCAAACGACTGGAAGAGCTTCTTAAAGTTTTGATTGAATGGTTTAGATGTTATGGTGAATTTTTTTCAGAATGTATTTTTATAGGAGGTGTAAAGTATAGAATGTCAAAAAAGACAATATTTTGTCTCTTAAATTATGTTATCGGTACAGCAAAATTGACAATCTGGAAGACAAGAAAAAATAAACTCCTGGGTATAGGTGGAGTGGATCCAGTGAAAATGTTGAAGGGTTTAATTGCAAATAGATTGAAAATTGAATTTTCTTATTATGATTTGGTGGGAGATTTAATAACTTTCAGAGAAAAGTGGTGTGTAGGGGGAGTTTTATGTTGTGTTTATGAAGAACAGCTTGTTCTTAATTTTTAAAAGATCGTTGTTGAAAGTATGTCTTGGGTTTATATTTTACTAAAAGGTTAAGAAATGATGTTATGAATGAGGATTTACTGAAGTAGTATTGATGTACTGAAGAACAATTGTATTTAAAGGTGCCATAGAATGGAAAACTGTATTTACCATGGCATAGTTGAATAATAACAATTCTGTACATGGTAATGACATACCGTGAGCCTCAAACACCATTGTTTCCTCCTTCTTATGTAAATCTTGTGAATAAAAAAGATCACTGAAAAATAGGCGAATCAGAACATAACACCGACTGTTACGTAACAGTCGGGATCACTAATAGTTACGCCCCCAACATTTGCATAAACCCGCC
>JAFVLL020005911.1:0-33137 GCA_021397915.2 Tor tambroides | reverse complement strand
TTTAGGCCCTTTGGCGATCCCAGCAACCTCAACAAACACATCAGACTGCACGCGGAGGGAAATACGCCCTACAGGTGCGAGTTCTGCGGGAAGGTGCTCGTGCGCAGGCGAGATTTGGAGAGGCACGTCAAATCGAGGCATCCAGGTCAAAGCATCAAAAAATCCGACGACAAAATCGAAGGTATCTTCGAGGATGGCGAACAAAAAAGCGACAACGACAGCGACGTCGACGTTTGCTTCACAGATGACCAGAGCGACCAGGAATCGAGTAAACAGAATGATTAATGGACCAATTTCTGGACATGTTGAAATGGACTTTGCTCTTAAGTAGCTAAATCATGCATGTACATAAATTAGTTATGAATTGTTTATTTTATAAAATTATTGTGAAAAGAAAAGCTTGCTGAAGCAAATGTTCCCCTAGTAAATTAAATAATTTTGTGAAGGAGGCACTCATCAAGTTTATCTCATAACATGCTTATTGGTATTGAGGACATCTCGGCACCCCCAATGTGGAGCTGCACTTTATAAAGACGGGTTAATGCCATAAAACATGAGTTTGCGTTATTTTGTTTTTAAAATTGTCTGACCGTTTAAATTATCTGTCAGATCCGCACTTTTATTACCAAAAGCATTTAACACATTCTGTAAAAAATGAACTTTGCAGAACAACGGGCACCAACCAATAAAAATAAAGTAGTGTTTAAAAGAAATACTGGTATGTCTATTTAGTCGTAAAGCATTTGTTGAGTGACAGCTGTAGGTTGTATCGTTTATTATTTTTATATTAAAATAATAATAATCTATATTGTATAGGCCTATGCCATTTTCCCCAAACAAACTCAATTTTTTTCACTGTCCGTTTTGAATAAAATGGGTAAAATAATGAAAAAGGTTTGATCATTAATATACATTTCATATATTTTTACTTTTTACATATATTACTTTTTTAATTGGAGGATATCTACGGCTGACCATTTGTCTGGCTTCAAAATAAGCTCCCTGAAAAGAACTTGCGGTATGGCAGGAATTAATAAATGCTGACCCACCCCACTATTACTTCGAAGATGTGCTTCATTGTAGTTTAAGATTAAATATAAATTAAAACGTGGAAGGCATATTCGTAAAATAGTCAAGGTTAGACTGATACGCACTTGCCTTTATGACCCGAAACATAAGCGTCTGGCTTTAATATTTTTACTAATTAAGAAGACATGCAGAAAAGATGTGAAAATCTAATTTTCCTGGATTTACTTACAGTTCATCGTTCACTTTCTCAGACACCAGATTAGATTATTACAATAACATACCTATAGCGGTTAATGCTTTTCAGCAACTCAATTTCATCTACGTATCTTACAATGTAAAAATCGGTTACAGTCATCTGTTATCTTATAGCGCTCTATTTCTTCCTGATCTAACTTTTGAAAATTACTTTTAATTATATTACCTAATGTAGTCACTGATTCAGTCCTAAAACATTTATTTGGTATGAATAAAACCTGTTAACGCTGAAGCAGTTTTCCACGAACAGCTTCCTTAGGCCTACTATTTAAATTAAGTATCTCTATCTCTCCTCAACACATTAAACATTTAAAAATATACATATACTGCAAATCAATAATTACATCTTGACTTGAATAAAATGAGGTCTTCCAAGATAGGAATAAATCCAAACAGTCGCACTTATAAGAAATTTACCATTAAGGTTGGGGGATGTGGATTTTGTACACAGCTGAAACAGCAGTCTCTCCCCACACAGAATTCTTTGCTTTATTTCTTTCTCTGTCCTTCTCCACATTGCTGTGTCCTTGATATGGTGCATTCTTCTTCTCCTCTGTGCAACGCAACGCTTTGGCATTCTTCATACAGTGGCACAAACCTGTGTGACTTTCTCTTTCATAGCCTGGGCTGTTACCAGTCATTGCCTCTGCGTCTTCAAGGAACTGACAACACAAGAACAGCCTGTAAGTTATGGCATCAGCACCTGACCATGATTGTTTTAATTTGTTATTGTGGATGAAATAAAAGAGGATAGGCTTATGTAATTATTACTTCTGGATAAATTAATGTCTGTTTAATTACAGATTTATGAATTTACACAATTGTGTTTTTTTCCCCTTAGGGAGTACTTTATTTCTTTGCATGTTCACTGTTCATTCACTGCTAATATGAAAGATCTTGGATCTGGGCCAGAGATAACCCGCTCATCCCCTCCCCTGGTGCCCCCCACCCCCACCAGCGCTCAAATCAATTAGTGCCGTTGATTAGTACAGACACCAGAAAGAGGGATTGATAAAGAGTCTGTTGGCTTTTCACACAGTCTGAGAGCTAGAGAAATTTGGGAATGCTTTATCACACCTATAAGCCACTTATTAATACCATACATCTGAGAAAAAAATAGAAGACAGACGTAACGACAACAACACAATAAATAAATAAATTTATCCGTTTAATTTGATATTATTTGTGTGTTTTTAACTTATCTAAATAATAAATTTATAAATATTAAAATACGTAGGTATGCCACTCAGATGGTGATATCAGGGGGAAAAAAAGAAGAAAAAGGAAAAATAAAACATTTTTATGCAATCCAAGTATTAATTACAAATTCATACAAATGATGTACGAATTACACTAGATTAAATATCTTCACTTCCACGTAGCTCTCTGACGCATGTTCATGAGAGATTCTCAACAAATGCCTGTTTACGTGAAAATGGACACTATTGTGAAACCCAGAGGCTCTCTCTGCACTGTTTGTATCAGTTTACAGAGTCCCTCTTCTTTTGTTGTAACCAGTGGGTTAACTAACCTATTAAAATCACATAACAGTTAATTTACAAACAGTAAAAATGGACACTAACTTGCCTTGTTGCTTCAGCAAAGCACCATCATTTTAAAAGTATAGCTTGTACAGAAAAGTATTGGGTTCTGTTTTGAACACTGCAATAGTAAATATACAAAACCACAAATGCATACAAACAGGAAACAAGATGTATTGCAGTCCTTGACAGCTGGGTCAAGGAACAGGACCGCAGAATGATTCCATTTCTTTCATCTGCACCTCGCCACCCATCCACCACACATCTGTTGGATTTGTAGGTGTTTGTTAAAGACTGGTTAGCCATGAAACACATAGAAGTATAAAAAATGTGTTGACAGGTAAAGGGGAGAAACACAAGCGTTAAAGCACAGAAAGCCAACGAGGCATCTCATCCTTCACCCTCTTTGACCCACCATAAGATTGAAATCTCTGTGCAGCGTTGCAGCACTAGACAGATACAAGTGACTGCTAAGATGGGTAATCAGTTAGAAAACAGCACTACCATTACTAAAGAATTACGAACATAATTCTTTATCATGCATACAGATACACACACAGGTCAAAGAGGGGAAAGGATGAGATACCTTGTAGGCTTTCCGTGCTTTAATGCTCATGTCTCTCCCCTCACTGCAAAAGCAAAGTAAAATAAAATTAATTAGATAAAAAAATAAAAAAATAAATAAAATGGTAGATTCCTAACAATAGCAATCGCAACACTTCCTGCTCTTTGAGCTGATGGTGAGCTGTGAATCAGGTTAAAGTCTCAACTGTAACCACTTTTGAAACAGTCTGCATTCTGCAGTTTCTATTCAACTCTCTCCCATTCCACATGTTCGCTTCATCAACGCACTTAAGTGCAATGTAAAAAACATCATTCTTGAGCATATCAAGAGCAGCACATAAATACCGTTCATGGCTATAATAACAGTTCATCGATGTCACTGAAACACTGACAAGCCAATGTGCAGTGTGTGCTTAAGGAGAAGTAAGAGGAAAAGGAGGAACACAAGCAGGTTCACTGCATTTACCACAAATTTACTGTACATACACTTGTTCTATAAGCACCAAACAAGCTGAATGTACTCATTGAATTAACGCCATTTAACATGGCCACAGAAGGCTCTAAGAGTTCATCAAATTTCACTATTGCTGTGAAAACAAATCTCTAACAGCGCTGATTTGAAAATGAAAGGTCATGCTCAAGAGACATCCTTAAGCCTACACCAAAAAGAGAAACGAGTTATATATTTTGCGCAAAAAGACTTAATGCTGAAACATTAATTTTCTCTGTGTGGAGTAAACACCAGGCCTTATTAAACCTGACTGAATATAGAAAAGTAATTGAAAAAAAAACACAACGAGACATTGAGGAGCTCAAGAGCACAGAGCCTTGGTCAGGTTTCTAAGGCTTTTGTCTGGTTGTGTGGCTTTGTCTGTAAAAGAGTCTGTGTGCTGGTGAAACATCTGTGGGGTTCCGGGCATGCCACAATTTCTGTGTGTGATGTGCAGGGATGCTGAAGACAATTCTGTTTGGGATCAGATGTCCACTTGTTTCTAAGGCAACAGGGATGTCAGTGCCAATCAGGATAAGAATGAGCTCCCTTAAAGGAGTAATGCGGAAAGCCATTCAGTGCCAGTTGGGAAAGAGATGGCTGGGGAGTTGCAAAGAGATTTTGTACTGTGGCTAAACTGATGGCATGTTAGGTTGGCATGAGAGCAGAATCTTTACTTCAAATACGTCTTGTTTAGCTCTTTTTGTGTATCTATACACCTCCATATACACACATTTAGACTGTGTTGGGAAAAAAAAAAAGCTGCCAAGGTGTTTTTGTATCACGAAAACCAACCGGTTTCCAACAAACAATAATGTCTTATGCAATTTTCTAGAACAAATTCAATTGAGATTTAGAGATAACCAGGCAAATATTTAATTATCATTCAATATTATTTTATTTATTATATAAAGGGACAGTTCACCCAAACATGAAAGTTGTGCCACCATTTACTTACCCTTATATTGTTCCAAACCTGCATGACTTGCTGTCTTCTACAGAACACAAACATTTTTTTTGGTCCATACAACTGAAGTCTATGGGTTCTATTGTTGTTTGGACCTGAAATTTCTTGAAAATATCTACTTTACTGGTTCTTCACGTGGAAAAAAGAAATGTAATATAGGTTTAGAATTACACAAGTGAGTAAACTGACAATTTTGGGTAAACTACCACTATCAAATATTTTGTTTAGCTTTTATTTTCATTTATTTTTGTATTCTGTATTTCAATTTCAGTCAGGTATATTTAACTGAGAATGTTCCTTCAGTTTCAGCAAAATTAAAAATGTTAATCCTCAGAACATTATAAAAGTACTGTGTTGTCTTTGAATCAGATTTACCCACCAAATAACATTATGCCCAGAAAATAAACTGTTATTAGTTGATCAGGTGCAATTTTCCCGTCTAACCAGTAAATTTCTCAATGCTAGAAGGCAGAATGAAATAAGAAACCATTTTTCCAGGTTTTGGATTTTACCCAACAACCCTTCTCTCTGTCACACTCAGTCTCTATGGTGCTCATCCTCCACCTCTTCATGCCTCCAGCTGCGATCTTGCCTATATCTTTGTCTAGCCATCAGAGCCGTGTCTCCTGCAGCTGATTAAAATCACGGCACACAGACACAAGGACATTCATCCCACAAACACGCATCCAACGTCACCCGGATGCCCTGTCACCTGCAAAGCAGTTCAACATCCTACTATGAATATTGCCGTTCAGTTCTCACTTCACTCGCTTCTCATCATACCCTTACGTTTTTGACAATAAAGCCTGAAGTACGTTAAAGTTGGCATGGGTCATTTTTGAGAGGATGCTTCCAAACATGTTTAAATTTCCCCAAAATTTGTGAAAAGTGTTATTGTGTGGTGCTTTAAAAACATTGCTTTCTTTAAGCAGGCTGAAAACGAATAACAATTCTCAGTTTCTCACTGAATAGTCTTGCTCAGAAACTTTCAAATGTTCAGAACTGCAATTCAAAGATCACAGGTAATGAATTCTGGAAAATGAAGTTTCACTTTGGGCCACAAAGTAATTTTATTACATATGATGAAATACAGAAAATACCTGTGTTATCATTTTAACTAATTTTCCTATTGTAGTTCTGAATCTCAATTTAAACTGAACTCAAAACCAAGAATTTAAAGGTCCTTCTCAATTCACATCTGAATGGCGCTCAACCCTGCTGCAGACGGGCAGCTATAGCAGCTAGCAAACATAATAAACATGTCATTTCATAAGGACACAAGACAAATTCAGAATGTGATTCCTTAAAAAACTGAAAGTCAAGTCACCTCTCGCAAAAAAACCACACTCAGGCTTTCAAAATCAGACTAAAACCACCAGTCTGTACAATAATACCTTTAAGAGACACTGAACCTAATGAAATTGGGGTTTTCCTCTTCCTCTTGATCCCACACTCTTCTCAAAAACATTCTAACCTGTCCTGCCACTAAAATACCAAAAAAAGACTGAATAAAGACGTTTTTATTTAATAGCACTGAATGGTTTTGGAAAAATGAGCCATGTCAGAATAGCAGGCCAAATGTTCCTCTCTCCTGACATCTCCTTTGAGCTGAGGGGATAGTTTGTTGTGTGCGTGTGTGTTACTGAAAGTGGATGTGACAGCTCTCTGAGGTTGAAGTTGATAGTCTGTGCTCCTGGAGCAGGTAAAACCAGAGGGCCAACACAGGTAGAGCACACGCACAGCTGGTCACAACATCCACGTGAAGGAGAAGGACATGAAGGATTTAACATGGCCTGGCTACTCACACACACACAATGAATCTCCAACACATATTCTTTTCTGGATGTCTTGTACTACTCCATTAACCACAGCTCATTGTGTTTCAGTGGTAGTGGTCAATAACCCACAGCTCTTGTCCTTCAAGGTCACTGACCTCTTCCTCCCTATTCACACCAATAGAGACGTCCATCAGACCTGGTTCAGAGCTCACACAACAGTGTTTACTATGATCCAGGTAATCATTTTAGCACCACATATTTGATAATTGATAATAAAACCCACCTGTTTCGTTTGACTTATAAGAATGCAAGAGAAATATGTGAGATGAACAGTGTGTTATCATCAACCACTGTCCACTTCAGTTTTAAGAGGATGGCCTTCAACAGAGGTCCCAGCTCAAATACAAAAAATGTACAAATGGCTTAGTTAGTGAAAGAAATACTTCAAATATGGTATTACAATGCAGACATCAGGGTTTCATATCGATCGAGACTTGCCTATTGAGAACAATACTGCATAGTAAACCATGCATGGCACACCTCCATGCAGAACCTCTCAGCTTAAACATTACAATAATCCCATTACAGTTCCTCTCCAACATGACATTGTATTGCTGCATGATTTGTAAATGCATGTTCTTTTGAATCAGATCTTCTCAATGAACAACTGAATTGAACTGATTCTTGACTGGCTGGCTGAACCGATAATAGTTTTTTTCTTGGACAAACAGGTTATCAACTACAAAAAAAGCAGTAATAGTTGAAGTAAATTTACTGGGAATATTTTTTTTCTTTGGCTTGATTGAATGGCAGTTCTATAATGTCACAGAAGATGTCCAATTAACTTTCCATTCAATGAATCCTGAAGAAATGCATCACTGTTTTCACAAAAATATTAAGCAACAAGAGTTTTCAACATTGATAAGAAATCTAAATCAGTATATTAGAATGTTATATTTAAAATAGTATTTCACAATGTTATTAATTTTACTGTACTTTTGATCAAATAAATGCAGCCTTGGTGTATATAAGAGACTTTTGATGACCTGAATTGAGTGCAACAACCTAAAACGGGAAACATGAAATTACACTCAACACCCTTAGAAATTAACAATTAACTGGGGGGGGGGGGGGGGGGAACGAAAACAATCAGCAGTTTGTGCCAATATGGCTTCATTAAAATTTGAGCACATAAAGGGGCACGTAGAAGAACATACGAATCATTTATTTTTACTGATTCATGAAGATCTGACTTCCCACCATTACCACGCCACCAAACTGTTCTTCTGATGGTCTCTCCATCACATGAGACCCAAAGTACCTGCAGGTGAGGGCGCAGTTCACACCAGCTGTGTTCTGTTGGTATCCTCTCCTCTGCTCTCGGGCCTCCACAAACAAACACATGCTAATCACAGCTCCCTCTCACAGACCTAGCTCTCACATTCAGCTGCAAATGAGGTCAGGCTTTGGCCTCTTCCCCCTGAACCCCTGTTTGATGTGGGCCACAATGAGAGGGTCTTCTCCACCACAAACATGGAACCCTAGCAGGTATTGTGTGGCACACACTGCATATAGATATCACTGTGAAGAGAAGCTATTACAAAAGATGGGATTTCTGAGGCTTAGGTTGATGATGGTTCCACCAGCAGTTACAACATGACACCAGAACAGGTAGAAAACACACACAAAATATGCGTGTATGGTTAAAGACATAGTTTACCAATAAATGAAAATTCTGTCATTATTTATTCATGTTGTTCCAGATCTGTATGACCTTCTTTCTTCTGTGGAACACAAAAGATGATATTTGAAAAAAAAAAAAAAATGTCTCAATGTTTTTGTCTGAACAATGAAAGTCAGAGGGGTCTAATGTTATTTGGACTGCAACATTCTTCAAAATATTTTCTTTTGTGTTCCACAGAACAAAGTTATGCAGATTTGAAATGACATAAATGTGAGTAAAGGCAAACGGTTTTAATAAGAAACAGTGAAATACCAGAAAGTCTGATTTTCATAGGTGATATTCCAAAGAACTGAAATATTTTTACTTTCTAACAAAAGTACCAGGTTTCATTGACAAATGTTGGCCTTAATTTAATCAGCTAATTGCAACTGACAGTGTGGTTCTCAAAAACACACCTCACACACACACACACACACACACACACACACACACACACACACACACACACGACACACAGTACACGACACTACAGAACCCTTTCTGACTGTAAATTTCCTAAGACCTAAAAACCTATTCCTGATCAGCTGCTTCTAAAAGAGCAAATTTCATGTCTACCCATGTTCCTCACATTCAGGGACTGAGCCAGAGGCACAGGGACCAGAGTGATTAATGGAAATTTGTTTACTTGTGGCCATGCTTTCTGTCCAAGTACTGCTAAAGCTGGGCTTAATGTGTCCCATTGATTTCCTCATTATCTTCAGCCTAGTAAACAAGCAGTCAAACCAGGGTGTTAATGTACCAGCAATTACAACACCCTCTTTTCCATTTAACTATCGCTAGCTTAGGAAACTGAATGCTGACAAACTTTCAGCACGAAATGCACCTATAATTGCAGACTCAAATTTAGACAGTATGATATAAATGACACAAGAACTTTTCATTAAAAGTTCATTCCTGTACACTATTTTCACCAGTAGTCCCCATGGAGTAACGTAGTGCAAAGGGTCTTGCTTAAGGACACTGTTAATAAAACAGCACTAAAAGGACTTACTATAACCAAGTGAAAGTTGGGGCAAAAAAGAAAATAGGAAAAAGCCTGTGAGGAAAGGTTTAATCCAACAATTTCAGTTGTCCTCAATTTTCCATTAAAAAAAGTTTTTCTTTTCTTTTATTCTAGACATTCATCAATACCCTTAAAGACTCAAAACATATTCTATAAAAGCAAAATGCTTTTGCAAATAAATGCACTACAAAATATCTCTCTTAAAATCTAGAAATGCACCAATATATCAGTATTGGCAGGAATATTAATATCCATAAATTCCTATATTTCAACATTACCCAATTTCTCCCAAATGTCAATGTCATTTCCTTCCCATGATTTTATGAATTGTCAAATTGTTGAAAGGTTATTTGTAATGTCATACAATTTAGGTTTAAATGCTCGGCCTCTTAAACATCCTCTTGGCGACATTATGAACATTTAACATTTTGAAGGCTCTCAGACAGAAAAGCATTAGAAACAGGGCAAATCTAAAAATGAGAGGCCGAAAAAAGAAAACAGAGAAATAAAGAGAGGTAGACAGTGAGAGACAGAGAGGTCTATTGGAGTGCATTGGGCTATGAGACAGGTCCATTCACACAGATCTAAGCTGACCGTCAGGCTGTGCTTGAGCGCACTCACCCGGGCAGCAGCACACAGGCCACAAACACAAAGTTAACCAGTCAACTCCATTACAGTGTGGGGGGGAGTGCCTGGACCTGCCACTCCAAAGAAAGCGGCCAGGCTGACAGAGAATATTAATTACCTTTAAATGAAGTGGAAGTCTCTTTATTGGACGTCTGGTGCTGGGTTTGTTATTGCTGGTTTGAAAAGGCCAATGGCCCTTTGGTCTCGCCGCCTTTGAAATCCCGTGGACACTGGTCAGTGGGTCGAATTAGCTTCACATTTTTTTTGAAGGATTCAAGAAAATTCCTGAAGCCTCATTTCATTGAATTTGGTTTTTAAGTTATCGAGAAGCCTTTGACTTCATATTGGATCAAAGCACTGACAACACCAATTATACAACAAATGTATCTCAATGTAACCTTCCTTTACTGGACACAAGAAGCTCATATGCTCTTGCATCTATAGCCGTCCATGGCCTGAAGAACATATTCTCAAAGATCGGAATGACATCAGTAGGCACCTCCCTGCCCATCATTACAAACACACACATTTAATTCCTCCCAGCCTCCTCACGTG
The DNA here is from genome assembly GCA_021397915.2 of Tor tambroides. Taxonomy (NCBI): domain Eukaryota; kingdom Metazoa; phylum Chordata; class Actinopteri; order Cypriniformes; family Cyprinidae; genus Tor; species Tor tambroides. The sequence continues at coordinate 22,584 of JAFVLL020005911.1, read as the reverse complement.
AGGAGAGCAAACAAAGCCCCAGAGTCTGATCTTGAGATGAAGACGACGCCTGGGCTTCAGTGTCTGTGAATGAGATTACATATTAATCCTACCAAGGGGGAAAAGAACATGCTACAGGTAGCCTTTTAAGCTCCTTTTGTAAGAGGGCTTTTTTACACCTCTTTTCTGAACACTGAATAGACTCTTTTCCTCTCCCTTTCTCTCTGTCTCTTTCTATTGAAGAAATTGTTCCCTAAATACATGCTATTAGAATATCTGTATAGGTGAGTAATAAGTTATTAGTTGCAATTACTGGTCATCTATTAGTGGAGAATAATAGGCTGATTAGCCGCGAAGCCTTTTAACTTCAGAGGAAGTAATTTAAAGATGGCTGTCCTTTCACAAAAAGAAGAAAAGAGCTGCTCTATGAATGATACACCCGTCTATTGCACAATAGTGCAGAAAAAAACCCATCATAATAGCATAACCACGATACCACAGAAAACTAATACAATCAATAGGAAGAATATCGCCATAATTTTCAGGAAATATGTTGCAGTGTGTGAGCCAAAAGCTGTGTAGAGCCCTTTGCATGGCCAGGAATCAAGTCAACAGAATATGCAACCAGCTGTATACAAAATGTACTAAAGTAGGGCCCTATGATTTCCGCGATGCGGAAAACGCGGACGGAATTGCGGAATCCAGTCATAAAAACGGAATTTACAGATTAACGTGGAATGTGACGGAATTTGTCAAAGTTTGATGAATTAATCAAAAGTAGGTCAGTACACTTAAATCAAATCACGATATGGACTGGTATCTGTAAATATTAAGCCACAAAAGTCGATTTATATATGAATCCTGCATGTTCTTGCACGCCTGTGCATGAATGGAGCAGTGAGACGCTGTTTTGTTACTAGTTACATACATTAAAGGCGCTGTACGCTCAGGTGATTTCAGCAGCTGCCGTCTCAATGAGGACATAAATACATGAACAATATCTCCAGAACTGCTCTGAGAGTCACTTCACGAGCATTTTACCATTTCATTTGAGTAAAACTAGCATCATATCATATACACACAGAACTTTAAAGGTAATCACGGCAACCCGTCAAAATAAAAGTTCGGTTTAGACATTGTGCCAGAAATAGGCTATATTAATATTATTTAGTAGAATGTACGTAATACTACTACTAGTACTACTACTACTACTGTTGTAATAATACAACTTTATTTTTTTAAGAAATAATCACAAAATATTTTAATTTTAATAGTAAATCCCCTTTATTTGCCAAAAATTTAAATGTTTAATTTTCATTAATTAAAATATAAATTAAATCAATGTTTTATGCCTTCATCTGATAACCAGTAAAATTTAAATACACAACACAGAATTTCTGAGGGGGAAAAACATTTCATAAGGCTACTGTAAGAATAAATAAAAATTGTTTGTATGCATTCAAATTATTAGACATGCTAAAACACAGAATTTGGTAACAATAAAACATAAGGTGAGAAAAAAATAAAACATTTCATACTGCCCTAAACATGATGTCATTTTTGTTACACTTTTAATAAATTAATGTTAAATTTTATAAGTTTCATGATTTTAATTAATTAGACATGCTTTTTGATTAATAAAATTTAATTTGACCATTAAAAAGGAGTTCAGAAAAATTAAAACGGAAAAAAACGGAATCCAGAAAAATTAAAACGGAAAAAACAGAATTTAGAAAAAAATAAAACGGAATTTGGGAAAAAATAAAACGGATTTCATAGGGCCCTACTAAAGAACTAAATATACAGAACTAAACCATGATGTTGTTGTTTAATGCTTTTTATTTTATTTCCAGCTTTGGTACTATTATATTATATTATATTACATTATATTGCCAAAAAAACTCTGATATTTTTAGATGCAATTAACAAAAGCACAAAGTTGAAGCCAGGCATCTTTCAGAGAAAAAAAAAAAAAAAGACAAAAACCTTCCTCACATTGTTTCAAGACCTTTCTTTGTGCTTCAAGGACATCTGTTCACCTAGACTACAATCATTTCATGCAGTGAGACCAAACATTTCAGCTTACTTTCATTTTTTCCAACCGTAAACAAAAGGACAGACTTTAATTTAGATGCTTTTCTTCATGCTTTTGCCGTTACATTAAAAAAGAAAACGGTGCAACAATGTGCCAAAAATGTTTTCCAAACAAATATGAACGCGCTTCACCATTCTTGCATACTTTACAACTGAACACTGGTGAGTAGGAGTTGTGACTTTATATGATGATGCTTATTGGCAGGCTTACAAGGATGAAAGTGGTGGAAAACAGGTTTAAAACTTGTTCTTGGGTGCATTCATCTAAAGATTTTTGTTTTTTGTGATATATGGTTACTATTATCATTTGAATGTCGATTGTGAAGAGGGTAAAAAATGACAAGACATTTAGATTTTGGCAGACTAAGCCATGCAGCAAAAATCTGTTTTCAAATCTTTTTTATAGATTAAAAATAAATAAATAAATAAAAACCCACAAAGGTGGATTGAACGGGATTAAAATCAGATTTTCTCCAAGGCATCTCAGTCTGAACAATCAAAGCTAACACCATTTTTTTTCTATGTTTTCATTATATATTGTGCATAGGGTTATGTTAGGTGTTGCGATAAGAACACTGCATTAAAACATACTGAATGTGTTTATATTTGGACAATGCCCTAATTAAAAAACAATCAACTGTGAAATAGCGATTGCTGAAGTCTCACACATAGCAAACCCACACAGATTTACACAATTATATTGATAATTGGACATGCTAGAAAAAAAAACATGCATATATAACTCTTTATTTGGGGCAGTTGTGGCCTAATGGATAGAGAGTTGGACTTGTAACCCAAAGGTCATGGGTTCGAGTCTCAGGTCCGGTGGGGATTGTAGGTGGGGGGAGTGAATATCCAGCGCTCTCTCCACCCTCAATACCATGACTGAGGTGAGACCCTTGAGCAAGGCACTGAACCCCCAACTGCTCCCTGGGTGCCGCAGCATTGGCTGCCCACTGCTCCGTGTGTGTGTGTGTGCGTGCACTTGGATGGGTTAAATGCAGAGCACAAATTCCGAGTATGGGTCACCATACTTGGCCACACGTCACGTCCTTTCCTTTTTTTCTTTCTTTTTCATCTGGAAATAATACCAGTTTGAACAGTCGGCCTAAAAATTAAAAATGTATAAATTTAATAATTTAAAATCTAATAAAAATGATTTAAAAATCATATAAGCCCTGCAGTGTAAACCGGTGTTACTTTAGTATCATTGAGATACTAGTTCTAAAAAATTATATATTTTTTGCATTGCATTTTCATTACAGTTTTAAAGTGTTAGTAACACTGTTGTATTGTATTTTAATTATTATAAACTAAATAAATGAGGAATGTTGATAGCTATGAATATAAGTAGCTTTTTATATTTTATTTCAGCTAACTGTTTTTTAATGAACCATTTGTTTAAAAAGATTTTAGTGTTTTAGTTAACTACAATAACCCTGGCCTATAAACAATACCTTACATCACAGAAAAATACTTTATAATTTCTATCAACAGAACATATGTACCACTGAAACCTGGGGATTCACCATATGCAACATTGAGGGCAAAATTTACAGATACAGAGCCTCATGAATAAAGGTCTCTTTGGACACATGAAGAAAAGTCTACATGTTCTCCAATCTCATTTTATATTCTAAATCCCATTTACTTCCTATTTTCCCTATTGTTTATCTTAATTGTAGCAGAGGAAACAGCTGAATGTGACACAAGGCTAATGATTACACGTGTCTTGGAGTAATATGACAGTGAGCACTGCTGGCCTTTATTGTGAGATGGTCTGCAGCTGACAGGGCCGCCTGCTGAACCAGCTCCGGAGCAGACCACGACAAACAGGCACACTGTGTCTACTAATACAGTAAACTATACTAGCCTGCATACAGAATGTAATAAAGTGAAATTTTATAGGACCCGAATAATTCTGTACTATTATTGGCAAATTTACATGACCTTCAAGCCTACAGATGTTCGTAACAGTCGGCTACAGTTTTAGCACGTGCTGTCAGTCGGTCAGTTTACCAATTTCCTCTGCGAGTCACTCTGCCAATGCACTCAACGCCCAAGTACCATTGGCCAGTCCATTCACACGCACACAACCGTCTGCCGGAGGACTCGCAATTCCCCCTGATGGTCCAGTTTGATCTCACGGCCGGTAATTGCTGTGGAAAGTGAGCCACTCCAGATGAATGGAAGAAGAACATCGGTGTCCGTGATGTCGGATGCACCACGCTCAAGTAATAGCCTCTCTTCTCCAGACCCTGTTGGCCTCTTGTACAGAAGGGGGGATGAAAGTGCTGAGGGAAGGAAGGAAGAGGGGGGGGGGGTCAATAGGCTCTGCTCCGAGACTGGCAAACCATAATTACCTGTAATGAGACTTTTGTTTTGAAGTATCATGGAGATATTCTTGAAATCACCCTGGCTGATTGGACGAAGTGGCACCACACAGGCCTCTAGGACCCTTTTCGATTACGATTTGCGTTCGGCGTAATTACTACTGAAGTCTCACTTTCCGCTCTTTCTTTGGCTCCTTCCATAAAGTGCTCCTCCTGAGCTCCCCCACGAAACTCTCCACGCTCGAGAAAACAGCTGCAACACTTTGATATTTCTTAAACCGTCATTTGGCTTAATGCGTTACCCTGACAACTGTCCTGAATTGAGGGTGAGATGAGCGAAAGATCATGATCCAACTATTTTGTCTTTGAGATCTGCTTCATAGGAACTTGCCATAACCAGTTGAACTGCTCTCTGGGTGGGCAACGTCTGGAGGCATCTTACAAAAGAACTGTAGCAAAACGGCATCCCATGGAATTCCATTATTAAGGATTAAGAGAAGCAGTCCAGTCATGGTGGTCACATCACAAATATCTCAGATGAAGTTCTTGATGCAGGTTCATATGTAAATCTAAAGAATAGTGATGGTTAATGCTGACTGGATTCATTTAATTAATGTTAACTTAAAACCCTTCAGCACTCTGCCATTTACAGCTCTACATTATAACTGGAGAGCCTGATTAAAAGAAAATCAATTTGAGGTTAGCCACGATTAAGTGAATCTCAATGATGCGAGTTTTTGCAGTGTCATTCATTATAAAGCAGACTTGTATATGAAAGTAATTGGTTGTGTTATCTTTTATATAGTAACAAAACTACATAAAATCCTGAAACAAAAAAGATATTTATTCAGAATAGGGTCTATTTTGTAGGATTAGAGATCTGGTCCTTCATAGCAGCCTTGCTACAGTCAACAGCCTTGGATACATTCAGAATTTTTCTATGCATGTTTTAAAGGTCAATGCAAATTTTACAACCTTTCCAACAAAAATATGAATAGTTCCTGGTTAGGAAGTAAACAAAAACGATAATACGGACAATATTACCCATCAAACAGAGACTCAAACCATGAGGCATTCAACTAAAACTAATCACCCAACAAAAATTATATTTATTGGTACAGAGTACATAATCCATGACTATACAGAAACTAATTTTAGTCACTGAAACAGCTTACAGTCAAGCTCATTTTAATTGTAGGCTATATAATGAATTATATAATATAATGAATGAACAATATTCCTTCCTGTACAAATTGTTTACTGTGGTTATATATCATACAATATCTTTACAGAATTTACTAATTTGGACTAATGTTAATTCATATATACACTATATATTCAATTGGGTCGGTCAGATTTTTAAGGTTTTTGAATAAAGGCTTTAATGCTCACCAAGGCTGCATTTATTTGATCAAAAATAAAGTAGAAACAGTATATTATGAAATATTTTTACTTAAAATATTTAAAATATTTTTTAAAATAACTGGTTTCTATTTCAATATATTTTCAAATGTAATTTATTCCTGTGATGAAAAAGCTGAATTTGTCATCAGGCAGCAGTCAGTAAAGCTTGGTAAATACACATCCAGCACCTGCACCATCAGCACTGGAGCTCCTCAGGGCTGCGTTCTCTCCCCACTGCTCTTCTCCCTCTACACGAATGACTGCACATCTAAAGACCCCTCTGTCAAGCTCCTGAAGTTTGCAGATGACACCACAGTCACTGGCCTCATCCAGGATGGCGATGAGTCTGCTTACAGATAGGAGCTTGAGCAGCTGGCTGTCTGGTGCAGTCTTAGCAACCTGGAGCTCAACACGCTCAAGACAGTGGAGATGATCATGGACTTCAGGAGAAACCCCCCTGCTCTCCCCCCACTCACCATCATGAACAGCACTGTGGCTGCAGTGGAGTCATTCAGATTCCTGGGCACCACAATCTCCCAGGACCTGAAGTGGGACAATCACATTGAGTCCATTGTGAAAAAGGCCCAGCAGAGGCTGTACTTCCTTCACCAGCTGAGGAAGTTCAACCTGCCACAGGAGCTGCTGAAACAGTTCTACTCCGCCATCATTGAATCCATCCTCTGCACTTCTATAACTGTCTGGTTCAGCTCAGCTACCAAATCTGACCTCAGAAGACTACAGAGGGTAGTCCGGACTGCTGAGCGAATCATTGGTACAACCCTCCCCACTCTCCAAGAACTGTACTTATCCAGAGTGAGCAAAAGGGCTAAGAAAATCACTCTGGACCCCTCACATCCAGCACACTCCCTCTTTGAACTGTTGCCGTCTGGTCGATGCTACAGAGCTCTGAGCACCAGAACGACCAGACACAGGAACAGTTTCTTCCCTCAGGCAATCCATCTCATGAACACTTGACAATAAACGCGGAACACACAACACTATAATACATTATTTATTTAACACACATACTTATTTACATTTCAAATTTGCACTACTGTACATACATAATTGTCTATTATATATTGTTTTTTTTCGCTATTTTGTACATTGTCTATTTTGTATATTTGTGTATATATATTTTTTAATTCTTTTTATTATCTGTGTCCTGTCCTGTTGCTGTCTTTCTGTTGCACTGTGGAGCTTCTGTCACTACAACAAATTCCTTGTATGTGTAAACATACTTGGCCAATAAAGCTCATTCTGATTCTGATTTTCAGCAGCCATTACTCCAGTCTTCAGTATCACATGATCCTTCAGAAATCATTCTAATCTGATGATTTTGGTGCTTTTATTAATATCAAAGTTTAACATTTGTGGAAACCGTGATGCACTTTTTTCAGGATTCTTTGAAAATTCAGAAAATTCAAAAGAACGGGGAAAAAAACGTTTAAAAAAAAAAGCTCTTTTGATTAATTTCTTTGCAAAAACAAATTCTTTCTGAACCCAAACATTTTGTGCAATGTGCAGTGTTCATTCATTATTCATGTTAAAGGATTGTTCACTTCCAGAATAAAAATTCCTGATAATTTACTCACCCCTATGTCGTCCAAGATGTTCATGTCTTTCTGTCTTCAATCGAAAAGAGGAAAACATTCCAGGATTTTTCTCCATATAGTGGACTTCAATGGGACCTTAAAGGAAAACGCCACCGTTTTTCCATATTTCAATATGTTCTTCCCTCAACTTAGACGAGTTGATACATACCTCTCCCGTCTCAGTGCGTGCACTTAATCGCCCTAGTGCGCGGCACCACTATGCTAGAGTTTAGCTTAGCACCATTCATTCCTTAGGATCCAAACAGGGATGAATTTAGAAGCTACCAAACACTTCCATGTTTTCCCTATTTAAAGACGGTTACATGAGTACTTACACGAGTAAGTATGGTGACACAAAATAAAACGTGGCGATTTTCTAAGCGGATAAAAAAATCATAACTATAATGTATGTCGGAAGAGCACTTAAGCACTTCAACCTGCGCAGTAATATCGTCCTCTGAAAACTCCTCGTCAATAGAACCAACGTGTTTTCAGGAGTGATGTGCATGAAAAGCTAGTGCAGAGAGATGCTCTTTCCTCATTACGAATTCTCATTACGAAAGTCTGGACAGAACAAGAGCTTGAACAAGGAGTTGTGTTGCATGTTCTGAAAGAAAGGGCCTGATCTTCCTAATATTGTATAAAGCAAATCTGCTGGACCGGGCAGTGTTAGCAATGTGGTCTGAGAAATTCAGCTTATCATCAATCACAACTCCAATGTAGAATATCTACTAGACTGAATCACACAAAGTTAAGATTCGATCAGAACATCGAAACATGAGGAGCTGGAATTCCACAAAGGGGGGCCTCAAAGCTGTAACAGGACGTCATAAATCAGATCACTAGCTCCTAGAGAAAGCCTAACCAACAAGCCTCTTTCACAAAACAGCTTACAACCTTGAGACAAAAGAACACTTATTGATAATTCCAGTTCAGGAAGGAGATCATCAAATTTGGGGCAAGTAATCACGATTAATGGTCAAAGAGATGCACCGCGTGACCGTCACATGTAAACCTGTGATAGAAAATCACAAGCTACATACTCTCTTGGGCGGGTCTCCCCCCCGCCTGGTAAACAAGACAGACAAATTCCTTTGCCCAAAGAACAAGCCTTTTGTTCTCCACAGAACTACACAGAGACTACACAGAGACCCCCCTGGGGTCGGCTGTCTCGCTGGCGAGACAAACTCATTTTTTTTCTTATCAGTGCAAAAGACACAAAAAATACTCTGTTGATTTTAGTCACACAAACAAGTGTTATACATCAATCCAAACTGTTAAGTGTCTACTTTTTTTTGTGTACACTCACGATTACAACAAAACTTTGTGGTTTTGGAAAAAAAAAGAAAACCAACAGGGTGCGCTCTTTGTCTTCTCCGTCTCCGCGAACTGTTTTTATAAACACGTCAATAAAATGAAGTGTAACTCAGCGAAAACTCAACACAGAAACATGGGAGTTATCTCTATAGAAAGCCTGAAGTGTTTACTTTTAAATGAAGTAAGTCTTATCGAAAACAAACATTTTGTGATGAAGTAATCCGTATGAAACCAACACGATGTTCAGTCTGTCCAGTCTACCTCATTATTTTTAATGCGATCCCGCCCCCTCGCGTTCATATGTAAATACGCGCGTGAGCCGCGTGCTCATGGAGACGCCCAACACAAACAAAGAGAAACACACTCCTTCATCGCGCTACTGTTCATCTCTGCAAGCAGACGCGCTGATTACAGGCTGGATTTCCCTCAAAATAAGAGCAAGAGTTCATCCAGAAGAGAAGATCGATCTGATGAGTAAGTAATGTTTCTTTTTTGCATTAGTTAACGAGTTATTGTGACATAAACATGAACACGTTTATTTGGGTTTCCCCAAACGACAACCTGATGAATGCTACCATCTAAGAATGTTTAGACCATGCTTATTATTAATAATCTGTTCACAAATATATTTTAATAGCGTGCTAAACAATAATAATTCGTTTCTCAGATATAAAATATCATTTTTTATAGTATAAAGTACTAGGGATGCACCGAATGTTGCCGAAAATAGCAAAAAAAAAACTTTCGGTGTTCTGCTGAATAAGCGAAAAGACCGAATAAATTGTACCGAACAATGACGTGACGCGATCAAATAGAGGCGCCCACTAATGCAGCAAACACATCTGCAGTTTGAAAGTATTTCAAACTGTCAGAGAAAGACGCAAAAATCATTACAAGCAAGAAGCACCGACAGCGAGAGACTGTTTAGCGCTGCATATCATGTCTCCGATGAGAAGAGGAAGAGGTGGTTGTTGCTGGTTACTGTGATGATTGAAATCGCGAAATGGCCTCAAACGATTAGTAAATAAACTGCAGAATGTTATGTTTTCAAATACATGCACAGATTTCATGCATTCAAACAGCGCTTCACGAGCTCACGGCGCCAGGGTTCAAAGTCCAAAGCGAGGAAAATCTGCGCTAAAACACTGTTACTCCTCATTTGCTCAGTAACATTTTTATAATTTGTAAAGACATGTGACAATGTGATACGTGCGACAAACATCTTCCCAAATTGGTAATGAGAATCATTTAAATATCTGCATGCTGTTGTCAACAAAAAGAAGCACTAAGATCTTCCTGCGGGTTTCTGCCAAAATAAAATAAAAAAAAAAGCAAAAAGGAAAAAAAAAGAAAAAGCAAAAACTCCATCAACATTCATAAATGTTAGTATTGGAATTTTACTGTTGTTCTGTAAACTAAAAAAATAAAAAAAAAATAAGAATAATAGTGATAACAATAATTACCCTACAACAGCTCTATACATTTATTATGACATTCACAGTGTTCAAACTGGGATCTGTAATATATTGTAATGTTTTAAAAGCAGTCTCTTCTGCTCAGCAAGGCTGCATTTATTTGTACAGTAAAAAATACATGCCTGATTCAAGAAGGGGGTCTCAAAAATGGCCAAAAAATATTATTTTAGTTACTTATTAATTTTAAGTTAAATTGTGCTTTGTTAGTATAATGTCTGATAGAATGTTAAAAAATGTTCAGTGTTAAGTAAATATTTTTAAATTGTTGTTTTGTAATTGATTTTTTTATTTGAAAAGCAGGACAAAACAGTAAAAAGCACATTTTGGCTATTTAATTTATGCAATGGTGAAAAAAAATGGCAAAACAGGCCTACGGGGAAAACCGTGTTCGGTATTCGGCCTTGGCTTTGGCCAGTGTTCATTTTGTTCGGCTCCCCGGCTAAGAATTTCATTTAGGTGCATCCCTAAAGTACATCCTTTTATAGTACAAAGCATCACCCGTGAGTCACATCCACTACAGAATGTATGACTACTATAAAGTCATACATACTAGGCTATATGACTGCAAAATCGTAGTTGTTTTTTTCCCCAAACTGTAATTCCAGACTACAATGTTTGAAATTGATAGGCAATTCATTGTATTTAAATTTCTTACGGCGCAATGTTTTCATATTCTATATTCTACTTGTTTCACTTCTGTTTCAGTTTTTATAACCATTTCTTACTATGTGTTAGTAAGTCGTTGTTGTTTTAAAACATGTGTTTGGCTCAGTGTTGATGTCTGTATTGGTTGTTTATTCAGTTTTAGTTTTATTTAATTTTAGTTATTTTAGTACTTCATACTACATGGAAATGAAATAATATATATATATATATATATATATATATAAGATGCTCCTGATATTAACATGCTCACAAATGTTTTTTTTTTTGGTTTGTGAGATGAATCCTGATGACTTTCTTCAAACTGTTTTCCTCTGAGAGCGCTGTACCAACATCTAGTGTTTCAGCACACACAGTATTCTATGGTAAAACAAGATCCTTGGCTACTGATTGTTTTCTTCTTCTTCTTGAATCCATGAAAGAAGCAGGAACACTTAGATAACACACGTAAATATCCAGATATGATTTATTTGTTTCATATTGAGTAGAATCTGTTGGAATGACTCAAGTCTGTTCCATCTCTGTGGATTAGAACAGTCGCACAATAATGTGTCTTTGACCTTCATTATGTATGTTTTGATTATACTGTGTTGTAAATAAAATACAAATAATTTTAAAAACCCATTTTTTCAATCTCCTCACATTCTCTCTTACCTGCCTCAAAGTGACAGTCACACTGATGGGCCATTAGCAGCCTTTAGGGGAGGGCCCTTTGTCTCTCAGGTGAGAATCACTTAATATTCAAGGCCATTGCCACTCCCTCGCATATTGGCTTTCAATCACAAAACATGTCTTAAAAAATTTAAATCAATATATTGTTTTCTGTGAATGAGTAAGGAGAATGATTTTCACAATTGTTTAGTAAATATTCTAGCCTATAAGACTGATTACTCAAAAGTCTTATTCAGGACTATTTAGTGTGGGTTTTATGGCCTTATTTCAGCTACATTCTTTTTCCCAAAACTTACTAACCAGGCATAATATTTTTTTTCTACAAAATGCAAACATTTACATCCATCTTGGTCACATATTATTGTAGCATAGTTTGTGCTGAATACAAAAAAAAATACATGTTGGTCAATAGTATGTCATAAGTAGCTGAAATAAGCACAAATATCAGGGCATGTCAAAACATCTCAAGGGCCCCAAAATCACCTCAGACCCCAGAGGGTTAAAAAAAAATAAAAAATAAAAAAATAAACACACACACACTTGACCCTCTATCAATTGCATATTTACTCTCTAACTGCTAGCTTTTCTTGAAGAGCTAACACTAGCTTTCTTTTTTCTATTCCATCTACTTGTTTCTTTAAAAAAAAAACTCTAGGTTTCTTTTTTTCTATATTCTATCTACTCGTTTTCTTTAAAAAAACAAACAAAAAGAAACCTTGCTACATGTACTGTGTTAGGCTAACCGAGACTTGTCATAAAACTTGCATGTTGTTGCTCTTTTGTTGGTTTTGATTGCTTCTATTGTCCTCATTTGAAAGTCACTTTGGATAAAAGTGTCTGCTAAATGACTAAATGTAAATAAATAATAAATAATAAATAAGATTAAAAGTGATTAATTATTTGACAACACTAACTGCTTTAAAAAAAGAGATTTATAGGCTAATTTCAATGGCTATATACTGTATAAAAACAGAACTGAATTTAAAGTTCATGGCTACACTATCAAAGCAACACAAAGTTTCAAACATGCATTCACATGGACATGCGCAAACACATGGGTACAGGCACAAGCACATACTCTCCCTCACATGAGACCTTGGATTCCATAAAGGGACTCGAATGCGAAATTAAGATATTTTCTGTTGATACATGAGCAGCATCATGCATACACCTGATAAAAGACAGAAAAAAAATAGGGAGAGATACAGAGAATGCAATTGCCTCACGATGGTTGAAGCCCACTGAAGAACACTTGAACAACTGCAAAGGATGAAAAGCTGGCCTAATTTTTGTCAGAATGCAGCATTCTGAAGGGCATTACAGTGGTTAATGAAAAGATGAATAATTTGTAAATGAAGCCTGATTGCCTAGGCAGGAGAGCAGGGTCTGTTTGGTCAGGTCTCAGGTGGGCTCCAGAATGAAGGGCTTTATGTCTCTACAGGAGAGGGGTCCTCAAACTCCAGCCACTCCTCCTGCAATATAACATTATTTAGACCAGACCAGACACGAGAATTAATATGTGACCACAGAGAGGCAGGTAGGCAGCAATGCACCATTTTTAAAAACCCAAACACACACCCATACTCAAAGGCAAACTGCAACAAGACTCGTCCCCCTTGTGTTTTGTAGATGTTGGTGGAAAGTTATGGTGAAAAGGCCTTCAAGTAAGAGTGTATATGCGTGTGTGTGTGTGACATGTGGGCTGGTTCCCAGTCCCCACTCAGCAGCGGGGTTCATTAGCATTCCTTTGTGCGTGCATAAAGGGGCATGGAGAGCCACCTATTCTACGGCTGGACTTTACCAGCTGCCATCCAGGGCTAGTCCTCATTAAGGCCCCGCTGTTCCTCTGAGAACACCGCCACATGTTCCACACGCGCCCGCTCTCACCCACACTCACACACACACGACTGAACCAAAGGAGAATTTCACACACCAAACGCTCAATCGTGCTCATACACAGCCTCGCACACTCCACCAGAAAAGCCTCTATTGTGACGGCCTATCATCGCCTACATCTCCATATAAACACAAGGTGATCCTGCCTCGCAGGAGCTCTGTGTTCACCAATACACACTATGAGAAAGTCTACACACCGTGGCTAAGGTTCAAAACCCCGCTTCAGATGGCTCTATTCAGCACGCAGCCATCGGAGTAATTGCTGTTAGCAGATAATTGTGGAGCGGATAAAGCTGGAGCTCATGTATGGTGAATTTGATTGCATGAGGTATGCAGACAAGATTTTTAAAGGATAAATGTATTCTCAACTCGGGGACACCAGCATACAGAACCTTTCATCTCTTCAATCCAGTGCACTTCTAGTTACCTCCTCATCGCTCGTGCTTTTTGAAATACATTTGCTTGGAAGCATGAATGCTTTAATGATTGAAAAATAAGTCACATTCACGTGACCTTTGCTCATTCTCGAAAAACGTACTGAGAAATAGGAGGCAAAACATTTATTCTCTTCCTGTATGCATGACCGCTTGCACAAATCGTTCTTTTGTAAATACTAAAGGAATACTATGGTTAAAGCAGTTGGAAAAAACTTCCTAGAGTGTTGTTTAAGCAAACTGAAATACACCAAAGTGTATAAAGTTACAAAACCAACAGATCTATGGGAAAGCCAATACATTTTAGCTACTTTGAATCAAATCAATGACCTTCTGCACAAATGACTTTCCAAAAGTTCTAGAAGAGCCTAAATCATGGCCTTGTTAAAATGAACTCTCTGTTCTCTCCTGTTACTATATGCTGAAACTTGTTCTAAATACCTTGGAGAGTCAACAGGAGATGCATTTACCTGTATTGGCATAAAAGAGGTATGAAAGAAAAACAAGGGCATCTCCTACAGCTCTTCTACAGATTGTGTATTTGTACTTCCTGGAAGCAGATCAGAGACGGTAAGCATTGCACCTGTTCCCCTTTACAGCTCTGAAATTTTTGAACCTTTTTTTAGAACACAACAATGGAAGAGTTCAACAATAAGGTCAAATTGGAAGTATTTTTTTTCTAGACGTAAACTAGAGAATAATATGATCTACTGTATCTGTACCATAACAGTTATTAGACTTTTTAAATAACTGGATATTTAATTGTGCTCATTTCTAATCTGCTCATATGTTTAAAATAATATTTTTTTTTAACAATTACAATAAAACAATAAATTAACAATTGACAAAAACATATCAAATCCACTTATTTAATTTTGGAAAGAATTAATTTTGTTGTTTTTACAATATCACACTCACACTTTTTATTTTACTTAATACTTTTATTCAGCAAGGCTGTTTTAAAATGATCAAAAGTGACAGTAAAGACATTTACAATGTTACAAAATATTTCTATTTCAAATAAATGCTTCTGAACTTCCTAATCAAAGAATTAATTAATCAAGCTCATTTCCTGTATTTTTACACCTGCCATCATCTAAAACTCAATTAAATTTAATCTTTTAATTAATTACCAAATGTAATCTTTATAATGTCCAGCATGAAAAAAACAAAATGATATTTGACAATGTTGTGATACCTGTTGTGGCACTTAAATGACTGGTTTTATTTTTACATTTATTTAGACAATAGTACAGTATTAATATCACCAATTTGATATCACATTGCCCATAACATGAAACAAGGAAAGAATTACCAGCTTTTTGCCACTATCCTTACCCTAATTCTTAAACTTAAATTAACCTGTCTAAATTTGAATGAAAGACCCCAAGAGCACGATCGCACCACCCACCTGCGGTGGGATATAAGCACTGACTGGCAGACAAAAAGTGATCCACTGAATGCCAACTCAAACCGCTTCACTCTCAAGGGCCATTGATTGACAGCACATGTTAGCAACACCCATTTAAAGCATGTTAGTGTGGCCACGATAGATGGTGAATAGAGGACGAACCAGTGGAACAAGAGGAAAATTAGGGATGATTATAGCTGAACCACACCCACTGATAAAAGATGGGCTAGCCCCCGTAATCCCCTGCAAGTAGACAATGATTAGAACATGAGGAGATTGAGGCCTGTGTTTTAACCTGGCCAGGGAGGAAAAAGCCCTCTCATTCTCTGTATTCTCAACATGTGAATGACCGGCCTATTAGCTGGAAGCTTTTAGGTTGGGCTCACATAGCGAGGAGCTGGCTTTGTCAGCCGCAGTCTCCTTTGTGCGACAGGCCCTTGCAACCATGCAATGGGATTCACACAGTTGAAAATGACACTTTCCTGTGCACCCCTTTCAACAGTTCTCACTCGTTTGTCTGTTTTTCAATAATTAGGTCTTGATTATTTGTTTCTATGTATGTGTGGGTGTCCTATATCAATTGCAGGGGCCAGGTTAAGATGTCGTTTTGTCTTTGGGATAATATAGCACGTCTCTCTCATTACCCAATGTTTCTATTTACAAATGCACTGTGTGTGTAATTCCGGTCCTCTAGGGCAGGGATTTTCAAACTGGGCTCAAGGGTCCCCAAAGGGGCCACAAGGGGACATGCAAACAATTTGAGAGGAGAGGGAGAGGAAAAAAAGAAATATTTTTAGGGCTGTAAAAGTGAACTTGTTAGCCCTAAAAATATAATAAATATTAACCAAATATGTTTAAAATAATACATTAATTATAAACAATCAATTAATAATATCAAGAACAATATAAAATCCAATTATTTAATTTTGAAAACAATTATTTTGTTGCCTTTACAATTTCACACTTAATATTCTTTCCTCACAGAGCATAAATTAGTTTTTAATCAGAATATTAATGCATAAAAAAATATTTTCAAAAGTATTGCTTTTATTCAGCAAGGATGCATCAAAAGCTATAGTAAAGAAATATACAATATTACAAAAGAATACTACTTCAAATAAATGCTTTTCTTTTGCACTTCATATTCATTAAAGAATCCTGAAATAAAATGCATCGCAGTTTCCACAAACATATTAAGCAGCAAAACAGTTTTCAGTATTATTGATAATAACATAAAATGTTACCTATGCACCAAATCAGCATATTAGAAGGATCGTGTGGCAGTTGAAGACTGGAATAATGGCTGCTGAAAAGTAAGCTTGCCAACAGGGAAAAAAGAATTTCAAATGGGAAAGAGTTATTTTAAATTGTAACAATATCTTCCAATATCACCGTTTTTAATGTATGTTAATCAAATGAATGCAGCTTTGGTGAGCACAAGAGCCTTCTATCAAAACATTAAAAACAGTCCCAACACCAAAATTTTGAACGGCAAGTCCTTGGCACTAAAAAATATGAAAATCCCCGCTTGAAAGACATTTTTTAACAATGTTTTGTCAATTTCTGACTGGAATAGAGAGAAAGGGGTCACAGGAAGTAGTTGCCACAATCGAACCGGGCATAAATGAATCAGTCTCGCACCCGAGAAAAGAATAGTTACCGAATCAATAAAGGGAATATTGACAGTTCTGAAATATTGACAGTTCAAGGGGGAAAAATACTTACAGTAGCAAATGAAGAGTATGGATTTTTCTTTTCCCTTTTCATAAGAATGTTAGCATTTTTTGAGGAGCCTTTCATGCATGCTAGCATCACTTCTCTGGTGAACAAACACTTGACAGAACATCTTTATTATGTAAAGGTTTAATAAGATCATTTATTTACAATCAAACAAGAGTTCAGTTCAATGTCAAGTAATCTTAGAGACCGTAAGTCATTAATTAATTAGCAATATTTTTCTTTATCTCCAATTAGTGAATGCATATCCTCCTTTGTTGAATTCGCTCCTTTATGG
The DNA here is from genome assembly GCA_021397915.2 of Tor tambroides. Taxonomy (NCBI): domain Eukaryota; kingdom Metazoa; phylum Chordata; class Actinopteri; order Cypriniformes; family Cyprinidae; genus Tor; species Tor tambroides. The sequence goes on along the minus strand of JAFVLL020005911.1, from coordinate 5,297 downwards.
TCATAGCGCTCTTTCAAACTGACTAAACAGTGAAATTTAAAATATTTCCCGAGGACAAACTGTCACATGCAAAAGTGGCTACAGAAAGAGAAGTATTCTTGATTCATGATAGCAGACTTCTTTAAAATGCCCAGTTATTACAAACTCTTATTTGAGTGTTACTCAGTTTCAAGGACGTTATAAATGAGCCACCAAAAAGGGCTGGTGAAACAAGGCAGGGAGTGACCTGTGTTGCTAGTCTGCATCAAGGCCAAAACCTTGAGAGAGGAGAAATGAGAAAAGCAGCATTCAAGATTGTTTAGATTTTCTCTCGCACACTGGTTCTTGCTCTCTTTATATTACACACAATGAATACACAAACAAACACACACCTGCATTTTTGGGTGAACTATCCCTTTAAGATTCGATCAGATTGGTGTTACAACAACCTAAAAGAGTCAAATTCCACAAAGAGGCCCAGGACAACAAGACAATGTCATAAATCTGTCCACGATACCCTGGTGCCACAAGTCTGAAGCAAGTCCACCAACTAGCCGCTTTGAGCATTCTCACAGCACTGAAACAAAAGAACACTTATTGATAATCCCAACTCAGGAAGGAGATTGTCAATTTTGGGGCAAGTAACCAAGATTAATGGTCAAAGAGGTGCACAGCATGACCATCACATGTAAATCCATGATAGAAATCATGAGCTAAAGACTTCCTCGGATTGACTTCCCCCACCTAGAAGACAAGAACCAGACTGAGATTCCTTATGAGACCTTTTAACATCTTTGGTCTTCACAGAACATGTCCTTACGTTCACAGAATGGCACAGAGACTGTCTTTTACATGTATATATGCACCTAAATGATTCTAAAAGGACTTATGAGCAACTAATCATTTCTATGCATTAACTATTGAATAGTTTATAGGATTATATTCATGTTGGGTATGTATGAGTTTGAAAATTCATGCTTTAAACGTTTCTATCAATCAATACTTTGTAAAATGTATTATATTCTTGTTATAGAATTCATGTCCAAATTATACTCTGCAAGAGTGGGAAAATTCGGACCATGTGACTGATAAGATAACATGTTGATTTATGTATTGGGAGGAGAAACATAGCAACACCCCGAGCTAAGACAATGTCAACTGGTCACGACACCATTTGGGATGTGTCCAACAGCCGAGTTTAAAAACTCAGAACACCATCAAATTCCGCTTTTTTTTTTTTTTTACTTTTTGCTTTTAGCCATGCTTTTAGTTGCCGCTTTTGCCAGCACTCTTTGAGCGTGCTCTAGCTTACATGCCAGCTGCTCCTCTAAAAACCATGAGGAGCTACGCCATCTAGTCTCTCACTTTTCTTTCTGGCTTCTACTTTAATTTCTTGTTTTTTCTCTATGTCTCTGAGTCCAACTCCGACTGTGCTCGCATCAAAACTTCAACCAGCCCACAACTCCGCATCTTCAGCCAACGCCCAACCATTGGCTTCCCAAGACGTCACTTCGAACGACTACTGGACTTCCAGCCAATCAACAAACTTGGGAAACCCCTTTCTGCAATGACGACACCAAGGAAACCCCCTAAACAAGCAACGCAATACCTCCAGATTCTAGCTGAACTGGTGCATTTAATAAAAATTTTAGCCTCATTGAGGAACTCAATGCGAGGGTTACTTAAATGATTGATGGTTGTTCAGGTCTAGCTATGCAATTGCACATATTGCTATAAACTTGGGATTTCACATTTTCACTCTCTTAAACTCATTCTTTCCTCACTTTCTCTCTTCCTGCAACTTGTGTGAATCTGTGAGTGCATGTGTTTATGTGTTAGATTAGTTTACAGTGCCGTGAAAAGGTTTTTTCCCCCTTCTTGTTTTTTTAAAGGGGTGGTTGAGTGCGATTTCACTTTTTTAACGTTAGTTGGTGTGTAATGTTGCTGTTTGAGCATAAACAATATCTGCAAAGTTACGAAGCTGAAAGTTCAATGCAAACGGAGATATCGTCTTTTAAAATTATGGCAGTTTAATGCCTACAAAAACGGCTCATAGGGACTACAACGAGTTACTTCCCGGGTTCGTGATGTAACAAACCCAGATAAACCCCGCCCCCGGGAACATGCAGCAAAGGGGGCGAGGCCATGCTGCGCTGCTTTAGAGAAGAGGAAGAGAAAACTAGGGGTGCAGTGGTGCACGTAAAAATCTATTCATATATGAATCGCGATTCTGTCTTCAAACGATTCAAATGGATTCATAAGTTTCAAAATCAATGTTCTAAAGCAGCGGTTCTTAATCATGTTCCTCGCACCCCCTGCTCTGCACATGCTCTGCATCTCTCTCTCTCTCCTCTCTCTCTCATTCAGATCTTCAGCTAAGCTCCAACAATGAACTGTTCCAATTATACACTTATTTTCACATAGCTATGAGAAGTATTATACATTCAATTTTATTTTAAAATGACAAAAGAATTTTGATTAAGATATACATCATTAAATACAAAAAGTCTGGCTGTGCTTAATGGGTACATTTTTGTACCCTTTAAGCACACCCCTGTTCCCATTAAGCTCACATCAGGTTTTATTAAAAATTCTTGCTTATTTTAAGGAACATTTTTAAAGAATAATTGTAAAATGTTTTATTTGAAGGTACAAAGTCAATCAAAAAAAAAAAAAAAACACTAAAATCAAGCAACAATTTGATCAGTTATATATTAATAGTGAAGTGTCATTTAAGCACACTGCAACATAAAGACTAGTCCACATTCAGCTAAATAACACATATTCACATATTCAGCATTTCATTCATGGGGGTGAACACAGAAACAATGCACACATTTCTGTGTGAGTTTGTTGTGATCGGAAGGAATTTAAAGTCTGCTAGTGTTATACATGGACGCGTATGCGGTTGCCGTGCTGTATTAAAGCTTTAATCGGGATAAAACCGTATATTAAAAGCTAACAGAAGCAGTAGCATTTACAAATAACAGCGTATCTAAAAGTATGAGACAACAACAAACAAGCAAACATCCCCCTGCAGCCCAAGACTGGTTGCCCACTGAAGCTAAGCAGGGCTGAGCCTGGTTAGTACCTGGATGGGAGACCTCCTGGGAAAACTAGGTTGCTGCTGGAAGAGGTGTTAGTGAGGTGCTCACCCTGTGGTCTGTGTGGGTCCTAATGCCTCAGTGAAAGTGAAGTGACATACAACCAAGTATGGTGACCCATACTCGGAATTTGTGCTCTGCATTTAACCCATCCAAAGTGAACACACACACACCATGAACACACACCCAGAGCAGTGGGCAGCCATTTATGCTGTGGCGCCCGGGGAGCAGTTGGGGGTTTGGTGCCTTGCTCAAGGGCACCTCAGTCGTGGTACTGAGGGTGGAGAGAGCACTGTACATTCACTCCCCCCACCTACAATTCCTGCCGGCCTGAGACTCAAACTCGCAACCTTTCGATTATGTTTCCGACTCTCTAACCATTAGGCCACGACTTCCAGTATAGTGATGGGGACGCTATACTGTCAAAAAGCACCATCTTTCGGATGAGATGTTAAACCGAGGTCCTGACTCTCTGTGGTCATTAAAAATCCCAGGATGTCCTTCGAAAAAGAGTAGGGGTGAAGCCCCGGCATCCTGGCCAAATTCACCCATTGGCCTCTGTCCATCATCATGGCCTCCTAATCATCCCCATACACTGATTGGATTCATCACCCTGTCTCCTCTCCACCAATAAGCTGGTGTGTGGTAGGCGTTCTGGCACAATATGGCTGCCGTCGCATCATCCAGGTGTTTGCTGCACACTGGTGGCGGTTGAGGAGTGCCCAGAAAAGTGCTATATAAATGTAAGGAATTAGGGGTAAACATACCTATTAAGCTCACCAAAATCTACATTGAGACATTTTTAGTGTACAAGATATTGGTTTCGGTACAAAAAGTTATGCTAAAATAAAATATTAATCTCTCACATAAAAATATTTAATTTTATTTTAAATGTGTTACACATGGACGAGTGTGCGGTTGCCGTGCTGTATTAAAGCTTTAATCGGGATAAAACCGTATTTTTTCTTTTTATAATCTGAGCTCAAAAATGAAAGTGTGCTTAATGGGTACGTGAGCTTAATAGGTACGTTTACCCTATTATTATTAAACATACCATTAAGAGCCGTGCTTGCACAGATTCTGCGCGATCCTCTTCATTAATATTCTCTGCATCTCAATCGGGCTCAAATTGATAAGCAATGGAAGGGGGCTCTGCATTTAACTCATCCAAGTGCACACACACAACAGTGAGAAGTGAACAAACACACACACAACGTGAACACACACCTGGAGCAGTGGGCAGCAGTTGGGGGTTCAGTGCCTTGCTCAAGGGTCAGACCTCAGTCGTGGTATTGAGGGTGGAGAGCGCGCTGGACATTCACTCCCCCCACCAACAATCCCTGCCGGACCCGAGACTCGAACCCACAACCTTCGGGTTACAAGTCCGACTCTCTAATCGGAGCATTTATCAGAAGGGACAGAGTGGTGTAGAATAAAGTTTAATTATGTGAAAAATAATGCGTTTTTAAAAAAACGAAGCATGAACACATGTTAGACTGCACCCCATAAATACAATCAAGCCTAGAAAAAAAAACAGTCAACCACCCCTTTAATTTTTTGCATATGTCACACTTGAAAGGTTCAGATCAAACAAATTTTAATATTATACAAAGATAATGCATGTAAATACAAAATGCAGTTTTTAAATGATGATTTCATTTATTAAGGGAAAAAAGATGTCCAAACCTACCTGGCCCCACGTGAAAAATTAATTGCCCCCTCCTGTTAAATGATGAAAGAACTGTGATTAACCATTATTTTACATTATTTTAGAAAGCTGAGTTAAATTTCACTAGCCACACCCAGGCCTGATAACTGCCCGACCTTTTGAATCAAGAAATCACTTAAATAGAACCTGTCTGACAATGTAAAGCATGCTTAAAGAGCAACACATCATGCCGTGATCTAAAGAAATTCAAGAACAGATGAGAAACAAAATTGACATGTATCAGTCTGGAAAGGGTTATAAAGCCATTTCTAAGGCTTTGGGACTCCAGCGAACCACGGTCAGAGCCATTATCCACAAATGGAGAAAACTTGGAACAGTGATGATGAACCTTCCCAGGAGTAGCAAAATTACTCAAAGAGGGCAATGACGACCCATCCAGGAGGTCATAAAAGAACCCAGAACAACATCTAAAGAACTGCAGGCCTCACTTGCCTCAATTAAGGTCAGTGTTCATGATTCAACAATAAGAAAGAGACTGGGCAAAA
>JAFVLL020005910.1:0-14176 GCA_021397915.2 Tor tambroides | reverse complement strand
AGGTTCTCCATGCTCGGTTGTGTCGTACGTGGCTGATGCTATTTCTGGAAGTCTGTTTCTCTTTCCCCTCTCTGTTTCTTTGCTCGCTTTTCAGCTTGGTGAGGCTGCGAGCCGGGAGTCCCCTGCAGTGCCAGAGGATACAAACCGAGAACGAGTGAGAAACGGCAAGCAGCGGCTTTTAAAGATCTGAAAGGCGGTGATAGAGAGCGAGAGGGAGAGAGCACAGTTATGACACCTTCAGGGGCTGGGACTGAGAGACAGAGAGAGGGAGAGAGAGGGAGAGAGAATGTGTAAGGGGGGGTGGAAAGAAAGAGAGAGAGAGAAAGAGAGAGAGATTATTTTTCCTTTTAGAAATCATCAAGCACTGCTCCAGCTTTCCCTCACCCATTATTGTATCTGGAAACATTCCTTTGCCCAGGATACTTACTCTGGCTATGATGGTTACTTTTTCTGCATCATCTGTGAAAATGTTAGAGCATTCTAGTAATCTTTGCCATGGTAACAATGAAGGCGAGGGATTCCATTTCTCTGCCGACTACGGTAATTTGCTTGTGGGAGAGTCGCACCATTAACCCTGTTGCCTCTAAGAATGCTAAAAAGATCAGCCACTTCATAGAAGTCAAGCTTTTTTATGTAGCAGTGTTGTGTTAGTTACTTTTTGAACCTTTTCAGATGCAGAAAAGCTACTTATTAAAGTTGCGATGAAACAGAAGTGGTGACGGATCTTTTCTTCCGTATTGTGACATACTTCCGAGCATCAAAAAAGACGAAATGTGGAGCAGTGATTTGGTTTGAAGTTTGGTTGATTGGATGTTGAGGTATGGGCATCGCACTCAAAAAATGGATACAGACGAATATGAGCTTGGGGTTTAAGTGCACGAAATGATTGTAAAGTCCGGCATTCATCACGGACATTATGAATTACAAAGCCAAAAACTTTTGAAAAAATGACACATGTATGGACCAAGCATTCACAATAAGATCAACAACATGTTAAGTTGTGACTCAAGAATACAGTTTCTGGATCCAAGCCTCTACTTGTTTCAATTGAAAACGCTCAATCTCAACAGCCATTTATAAAAGCACTATTTATTCCCACAAAGCTTTTAAAAACTAAAGGTATAAATTACAGTTTCACGGTGCCTTGGACACCAATATTTTAACAGTTCATAAAAGATGAGTCGCTGTCTGGCCATCTGAGATTTTTGTATGGAGATAAAGGTTAGATCATGATTTTTCGGTAGTATGTTGTTTGCTTTTGGGATCTGATAAAATGTTTGGACCCGGTGACACGTGACGTCAGACTCAACAAGCAGATTGAACAAGCACCTGAATTGAGAACGCTGCTTTATGATGGAGCGTTTCAACCAAGGGAGATTCTGCCACTTAATAGTTTATTTTGGAGAAGGTACCGTGTGGATAATTGGCCCAGTGTTTTCGCTGGAATGTACACATGACGATATATGCCAGCAGCTAATAATGCAATCCATCAGCCTAGTCAAGCAGATAAATCTGATCTCTTTGGAGGACTTTATAAAGTTCAGAGTTGTCCTTTGGCCCAGATACCATTAATCGAGATTTCACGAGTTGTCTTCTAGTGCTGAGAAGTCTCTGAGTGCTTTTGTTAAAGACGATGAAAATTACATACAGTGGCCAAGGGGTTTATACCAACTATTTTTACCGTCAGGATGCACCAAGCAGATGTGTCTGATGGGGTCTCTTACATTCAAAAGCCTGCTTTCAGGTCACACCCAGCTGAAGGGGTCCCATAAGGACAGAGTGGTGTTTATTTGTTGTTGTCGTGAAGCGGGATGAAAGTTAAGATATCAAAGATGGGCTGGTATGAGTGCAGAAGGCAAACAGGATTTAGATGATTATCTTACGATATTGACATGTGTGGTCATAGTTCTCTTTAACACAAACATGTTTGCCTTCTGAGTCTCGGTGTGTGCCGCAGAATAGATCTGTTTATCGGTTACGAATACCATTGAACTATTCCGATTTGATAGGCCAGGCCTACTATAGTTATTTAACTTCTGGAAACCACAAAAGGTTGGAGCGTTGCTTGTTTGGGGAGATGTCGGCTGGCTGATTTTCTCTTATTAGAGTTGATTAGTCTTGGCAAAGAACACAAAAATCACCTGCCGTCTGACATTCCCATCCGTGCCACAGCACGACCCCGTTCTCTGTTTCCACATGTTCTGGCTGGAGAATGTTCCAAGAAGCGTGCCAAACCGATGGGGTCTCTCTGTTTCCAGATTCACCAGATTACACGGTTTTCCTCCTCATCTCTGTCTACAAGTCAGAGTTTGATGGTTCCAGCTCTTATGTTTCTTTTTAAACTTTTCTGCTTCCATTTGTCAGCAGTTTCTCAGTGTAACTTACACCAAAAATAAGATGCATGCATCATCCTGTCTTTCAGGTGTTATGCTCCATACGCTTACAGTATAGTTCATTTAACTCCTGCAGTCGTTATGAGTCACCATTATAAGGGGCCTTTAGATTGTGCCAAATGTTCTGTAACCCACTTTTCAGCTGTGTGAGGTAATAGAGTGCCAGACCGTTTTAATAGACTGAAAATACATCCTCACAGTGAATGCAAAATGGAAATAGTTGTGTCAACACTTAATAATGTTAGTATTTGTGTCACTTCGTTGCAGGACGCTCTGGAATACTTTATTCTGATTGGCTATTCTTGGTATACTTCAGAATAGTAACCTTTGACCAGGGAAATGATGTATAACTGACCGCTCATTCAGGATGGATGTTGGCCTTTACAAGTGAAAAAATAATTTCAACTCGAATCAATGTTTTATTTATTTAGCTGTGAGATAATGTACAGTGTGTTTTTAATTTAACAAATGTGATTGTGGCAGTATTCAAGCGATAATATACAATCAGCTGGCCATTATTGCAAAATAAACTCTGATTACCCTGTCTATTTTTGAGATAATGACCAGCTGACTGTATATTGTCACTTAAAAATAGCCACAATCGTATTTTAAATAAAAAAACGCATAATACTGCGATGATAATGTATTACATACATTTTTTTATCGATAAAATAGGACCCAACTATATTATTTCTCAATTCCTAGTTACCACGGGACGTTAATCCCGTGGCAGAAACAGAGAAACAGATAGAGACATAATTAGCATAGCTGCTGTTCCATCTAAGTAAAAAATAATTGTTCAACCCAAGCTAAAGAATTATAATAATGTGCATTTGACCAGATATAAATGCAGTACAAGATTATAAGATGCATTATGTGAATGCTTGGCTAAAGAGATGTGTCTTTAATCTAGATTTAAACAGAGAGAGTGTGTCTGAACCCCGAACGTTATCAGGAAGGCTATTCCAGAAATAGAACATACAGAATTACCAAATACCAGAAATACCATAAGTTAAATATATTAAGGTTCTACAATATATAAATATATTGTGGAAACTTAAATTCCTGTAGAGCTGCTTTGCAACGATTTGTATCGTAAAAAGCGCTATACAAATAAACCTGAATTGAATTTAATTGAATGTATTCCTCAATGTTTTCATTTTCAGAAGGTCTTGAAAAAATTATTTATATGCTTTATGCTTTATTCATGCTTATAAAATTAAACGTAGTATGTAAAACTAATCAAGAGCTCGTTTCTCCAGCGCAGTTCTTGAAGCCCAACTTAAAAACCCGTGCGACTCGCTGCGAAGTTTCTCATTGGTCAAACGCCTGTCAATGAACTCTGCGACGCCTTTCATTGGTGCGCTGCATTCATTCCTCCACTGACGCCATCCAGGAAGAGCCGCTCTCACTCTTCGAAGTTTGTCAGGTACTAGCTTAGCTAATGGAGTCGATAGCTAGAAGTAAACATAAGTGGCCTTAGAATGTTATAACGTCTTACCCACTGATGTACATAAGGTACGTACGAGACGACATAATATTTAGATACGTTACACTGTAATGACTGTAGACATTTAGCGGTTCTGTAATTTTTGTATTTTATTTCGACTAGGCCTCAAAGCTAATAATTTGTTAGCTGTGCAAGGTGATTAGCAGTGATTGAAACTAACCTGCTAGTACGAGCTATTGCATCTGTTACTTAATAATTGTTTCCCTTCTGTGTCAAATGTGATACGAACTTTTCTTTAAACGTACAATATTATTGAAATAGTACGCTGTTATAACAGAAGTTAGATCATATTTTATTGTTGACAGACACTATATATAGCATTGATGTAGTCAGTATTTACATAGCCATATGCTTTTGTCTGGATTTCTGTCTGTCCAACTTTTTATGAGAAACAAATAATATCTGTGTCTGTTGCTAAATGCTGTAGTAGGTGCCACCATGTGATTGACATGATAATTATGACAATCTAGAATGATCCTCTGTCATATCCTGGGTGTATGAATGACAGCTGACACGTTATATCTATTGAGGCCTTTTAGACTCTTAGGTAACTCCTTATAGTAGTGTCGTTTATTGCATGCGTGTATAACCCAAGTATGACAGTAGGCCTGTGATAAAATGAAATGTGATCGACTGATACTGGAGAACTTTATACAGTTGACTCAAGATTACTAAGTATTTAGTGCTGAGTGATGTTCTTAGGTGTAGGTGGGGAAATAAATATGCATCCCGTTTCCAAACCACCACACAATTTAAAGCAGGGGTTCCCAAACTTTTTTTTTTATTTTTTTTTTTTAATGTTGGCCAAGAACCTAAATGTTTGCTTGAGATTTTAATTAATATTTCAATAATTTAATGACACATTCAGATGTACATGATCTCTTTAATGACAGTTAATGGTCACATGACTTGAAAGTAAACTTAATCTTTGTTTTATTTTTTATAATGTATATTTATGTATGTATGGGGCTGCACGACTTGGCCAGAAATTATATTGTGATTATTTTGTTATATATTGTGATGATTTCAGTGATAAAATTTAACAGGGCAAGCTGGACTTTAAATCGACTCAAACCTCTTTTTAGTTCATTACATTCAAACTGGTGTGTTAGGAACCCAATCAAATAGAATATAATAATGTTAAGCTTGATAATATTAATAAGTACTATTATATTAGTTTTAACTCTAATTGTAACAAATAAATACAGAAATATATTACAATTGTACTGTAAATTAAAACTTGAATTTACATGAATAATTATAATGTTATCTTATTTTACACTAAAAGTTACAATACTAATTATGTTTTACATTCAAACCATTAAGCTTTTAACATTTCAAATCCTCAAGATTTTATTTTGGAAGAATACTGGTGTACTGTTGTAAACTTCTTTCCACAAAAATTTTGCACGTTATGCGAATATGTGGATAAAGTGAATCTAGCAGATTTTGTGTTATGAAATGCATGTTAAACAGCATATACAGAGATGGAGTTTGTGAGAGCCAGAATTTAATATGAACTGCTTTGATAATGCAAATTGACAAAATATGCATGTTACGATGTCAGTTTCATTTCAATTAATTGTGCAGCTCCATTTGTTCATTTTAATTTTACATCCAATTTAATTAATAATTAGCTAATTTTCATCATGAACTCCTGTTTGGGAAACCCTGCACTAGTAGTTAAAAAACTAAAAACATGATGTGGCATGATTGGAAAATGTGATCTGTCCACAGTTCGTTACGGCAATTTGTGAACAGCAAGTCCGTCATTACTTCCACTTCTTGTGATTTGAATGAGTTGCGAATCTCAGATGCTCAATCCGAAACCTTTAAACCTTACGGCATCTGTTTTCCACTCCACAGATCTATGAGATGGATGATATCAATTTACACTACAGATTCCTGAACTGGCGGCGCAGGATCAGAGAAATCAGGGAAGTCCGTGCCGTTCGTTATCAAGAGCGATACAAACGAATGTTGAAGAATGGAGACACGCTAAGGTAGGTTTGCCCAGCGATTGACCCTCGCTCTGTTCTTTTTCCAATGTGTTTGGAAATCAGCTCCTGGCCTCTGTTGACCCCCCTAGTTTGTATGGAAAATTTCTGCACTGCTTTTCATTTATCCTTATTTATTTGTATATTTTGAATTGCACAACCATCCACCCCCATCAATATCAGTGAGCTGGGCTTGCGAGCGTAAAGCATTGAGAGTGCGTGTATTTGAGCCACTAAAGACGTAATCAGCCTTGACTCACTTGACCTCACTGATTGAAACAATTATAATTTCAGAGAACGTCAGTGGCTACTTGTTTTTATTTGAACAGAATAAGGATGAAAAGCAAACTCCATCCGTCGGAAAAATAAACAGGCCTTGCACATGTGATGTTGTAATTCATCTTTTTTTAAATGCAAAGTCTCCAGCATTTTCAGAATTAATTTGTATCGGGTTGTTTGTCCGGTTTGAGAATTCAAAGAGTGCAAAAAATGTGTTCGCTGACTTCAAAGGAATAGTTCACTCAAAAATATTGTAAATATGTATATTGAGATTTTTTTTTTTTTAATGTTTTGGAAGATTCTTGTGCTCACCAAGGCTGCATTAATGTGATCAAAAATACAGTAAAACAGCAATATTGTAAAATATTATTGCAATTTCAAAGAACTTTTGTTTGTTTGTTTGATTATATTTCAAGATGTAATTTATTCCTGTGATGCAAAGCTAAATTTTCAGCATCATTACTCCAGTCTTCGGTGTCACATGATCCTTCGGAAATCATTCTAATTCGCTGATTTGCAGCTCGAAAAACATTTATTATTATTTTCAGTGTTGAAAATAGTTGTTTCATAATATTTCTGTAGAAACAATGATACAGTTTTCCAAAAATTTTTGATGGATAGAAAGTTCAAAAGAACAGAAATTGAAATCTTTTGTAACAAGTAGGGGTGTGATGAGGCACTTATCCCACGAGACGAGACACGAGACTGGGTTCACGAGAATGAGATGAGATTTTTTGACTTAAAAAAAAAAAAAAAATCCTCAATGATGAAATATATAGGGGAAAATAGTCTTTTATTCAACTGAAAAACACAAAATGCAAAAAATGTAGGTGCATTTTGAAATCAGCTTGTACTTTATGAAATTAAACTTGTATTTTAATGAATTATATGCAGTAATAAACATGCAAACTAGAGCTGCACGATTCTGGATAAATTGAGAATCACAGTTTTTTAAAATAAATTGCAGATCACGATTCTCTCATGATTCTGAAAAAAAAAATCTACAACTAAAATAAAACTAAACAAAATAACGTAATTTACTAGTGGTTCTGACAAAATGTTCATTGCTTGAGTCTTTTAAAAATATACATTCATTTGAACAAAATAAAAAAAAAAAATTTCAGTGGAGTCAAGTGTCTCAGTTCATAAAGACTTGTTTCACTATTGGAATCTCCTGAATGAATGATTCAATGTCAAATTCATTTTTTAAACGGGTTGTCGCCACCTCCTGGTGGAAGATAAGTGCTACAATACAAGTGTTAAGATACTTTCGTTTTGATCGCTACTGAAGACAATGTTTATACCCAAACTATAAACTTTTATCCCAGTAGGCCTACTTCTGTTATTTAAATGTCTGTAACACAGAAATAATGATGTGTGGTTGAAAAGACTGTTTGTGTTGCTCTTTCTGGATCAGCAGCAGCATGAATGCAGATTTGAATGTCTTTAAGACGCTTACGATGTGAAACAGGTGTTAGTGGAGTTGTTAGTGTGAGCAGCGCGTGTTTTGTCGCCACCCATATCAGTGAATAACAGCATTCACATCGGAAGCGTGATGATGGCCGACCCTCTGATTCATTAACATGGGCAGCGACAAAACGTGCTTCTCACGCTCCACTGACACTCGCGATGTTAAACAGTCGTAATAGACATAGCTGAATCGTTGTCATTCAGGAATAAGATCGCGTGGGTGTTTGAATCAAGATCGCAATTTTTTAAGATTAATGGTGCAGCTCTAATGTAAACACTGCAAAATGTTTTGCGAGGATATTGTCACGTTCTCGCGAGACCAGTCGGATCTCGCGAGACACATCTGATCTCGCGAGATCTCGTGCCACAAGATCTCGTCACATCCCCAGTAACAAGACATTATACATGTCGTTTTTTTTTTTTGGTCTCATCTGAAATTTACTGCATCTGTATTGAATAAAGGTTTTAATATCAAAAGGAAAAAAAATTACAGACCCCAAACTTTTGAAGGCTAGTGTGTGTATATAGCTCTATATATGTGTGTGTGTAGATATTTTTATTATTTCATTCATTTTGGAACAGTATTTTTGGTCGAACTATTCCTTTACATAGCATTTTGCTCTATTTTATGATGTCTTTAGTTCAAGTAGTATTATTGAAGATCAGTAGCATTGACAGCTCTGTGACAACTTGATCTTTCTGAATTACTTTTGGCTTGAATACTTAAGAAATGAACTGCTGTTTGGCCTTCAAAAGTAGGGATCCAAAAGTAGCTCTTACTCGTATCAATGTGAAACATGTAGAAACACAACTGAACGTGATTTCAACAGCTAGTCCACACATCACTGGACATTTTAATAATGTACCTATAGCAACAGTGCTCTGGTTTTTAGAGATTAAGCTTTTTATTACTTCCCTGCTGTAGTTACCAAGGGAACTCTGATGAAGTTGGCTGCTACGTGGCTCCACGCCCCTTATCTAAGGGAAACTGTTACTTCGAGGTAAGCAGCACACCTATGTTGTTAGGTTGCTAAAAACATTAGAATCATTTCAACACCCTTTCTATTCCCTTTGTTAGGAAATCCAGTCACCTAAGTACTGACAACTTTATCTAACTGTATGCACAGAGATATCAAGTCAAGTAATTTCAACTATTTTAACCTGGTGTGATTTTTGTAGATTTTCTATATTGTATGCCTCAATCATACAGTTTTTTTTTGTTTTTTTTTTGTATGTTTATGTTTTTAGTTTTCAAAATGTTTGACTTGCATCTTGTCTTTGACTATCATTCATTTCACAGCAGTTTGAACTAATCAGCATGCCATGTCATTTTTTGGAAAGAAAATGAGTTTACAGAAATGGATGCTGTTTGAAAAACTTAGTAATCAAGCTCTTTTATGGCACTTGTGTCGTTATTAACATACTACAATTCTGTCCAAATCAGATCATGAAATCGTTCTTAAAGAGTTAAAATCACTAACAAATTCATGGTTGTCAGCAACCAGTTTCAAGAGCTGGCTAATTTGTTTTTAAAATGTGTAATGCTTCCTGTGTCCGTCCAAATCACAATAGACACTGCCCTTTGAGTTGATGTGCTCAGATAGCACCGTTACCTCTCTAGCGACTTCGCCATAAAATAGAGTTTGGAAAAGAAGCTCCCAGGTGATTTAGTACCGGAAAACTCGCAGGGATTGGGCTATAAATTAGTCTTTGGGAGAGGGCAAGCATTATTTGATTTATGGAGCGCAGCAGACGCTGCCTGGATGTGTATCTGAGGCAGGAGACAGCTCTGATGGGTTTTCTGCTGCTGCCAGATTGAGCTGGTGTGATGAACTTCCTCTCTGGGGGATTGGAGCGGGAAAGTAACACCCTGTATGTTACTCAAATGAGTCCTGAGGACAGCCAGTGTTTGGGTTTTTTTTTTTTTTTTTTTTTTTAACATAGTTTTTGTCATCTTTGTCCTTTGATGAAAAAGCCTTTAAATTTAGTAAATATTTTGTCATTTTTAGTCCATTTAAAATGAATATAATTCTAATTGATAAAAACAAATGTAATAATTTATTAATTAATACTTCTACCAAATATACTTTAATCAACAAAGTATTAGCTAATTTTTAGAAGTTATTCTTTGTGTATTCTTCCAAAGAGATGCTTAAGTTTCTGTGTTTTAGAGAACATTTAGGATATTGCATTATATTTAGCGTGCCATGTTGTGGCGGTGACTCATTCATAACGAGAGTTGCATGTTTTACTTACTGTGTGTGCGCAGATGTAAGTTATGATGATACATATACATGCCTTATCATTATTATTAATGTTTTGCTATAGTATTCTTTTCTTGTCAAATTTTCATAAACTTCATAAAAAAAATGAAATGTTGGTAAGTCTTAAATAAAAAAAAGTCTTAAAAATAAATATATAAATTACATATTTATTTATATATTTATTTTTTCATTTAAAAAAATAAATAGTTTTTTTTTTAAGTCTTAAAAAAATAGTCTTACATTAAGATTTTTTTATGCTTTATGCTCACCATGTCTGAATTTGAAAACAGACAATATAAAACCTATTTTTCATCAGTAATTCTATTCAATCCACGTCTAGTTGATTTAAAAATAAAAAAAGGATTTCTGCATACCCATCCTTGTTATCTCTTAAATCAAGGAGTGTTCTGTAAAATCTGAGTCTGTGTTTTGGTTCTGCCCATTTTTGAAGGAATTACTGAGATGGTACCATTTATTCTAATTTTATAATCATCTGTGGCTTGTAAAAAAATTCTCAAAGCAGATGTCTCAGACCGGACTGTATCGCAATCTTATTGACCAGTAGCGTTACTCAGTGCGTGATTGTGCACCCTGGGAATATATGCAGCCAGTGGGAATGAACGTGACATCTTCAGCAGCGAGCCATGAGTAATCAATAAAGAACTTGCTCTTGCCTTATACGCGCTACATCACTTGATGGTGACGCAGAATCCTTCAGATTGGCAAAGTCTGGGATCTTTTTTTCCTTCTTCTCCATAAAGGTCATCTGCCAGTCGGGATATGCGTCAGCGTCGTCCTCATGTTTCCTCATTACGTTTTCACAGGGGTTTCATTTCAGCCCCTGTGGGCAGGGAAGTCAACGCTCCATCAAAATTGGACCGTGTTGCTGCACCTTCACTGCCTGTTTCAACATTGAAGTGCCATACAGTGATTAACCTCTGCTGTGTTTTCTCAGGGTGCTCACGTGTGCTTGTGCAAATCAATTTTGTCCTTAGTCAAGTGGAAATATCTCTATTAGTGTAATTGATTATTTTCCCTGGAGCTCCGACGTGGAATTTTGTAGCCACACGTTTCATGGCATGGTTCTTTGTCGAAGCTGTGGTAAAATAATTGAGTGCCCTTAAATTAATCATTGTGCACTGAATTCGCAGCAGGAAAAGCTTTAAAACCAGCAGCAAGCTTTCGTATGTAGGTTATCAGGATTTACAGTCGCTTCTCAAAGCTTGGAAAGCAAATCCTCGAAAGAGACGACAAGGAAGACTTGGACTTAAACCTGTAGGAACCGGTGGGGTCCCTTTTCTATGCCCGTGTGTGGTTTTGGCTGATGGCGCAGAGTTAAGTTTAGTTTGTGGAGCAATAACTGGGTAAATTTGTCTATGCTTGCCCCCTCCAAGGGTACAGCTACAATTGTTGAGTCACATGCAGCGGGATTAATCCGTCTTTTTTGCATGATAGTCCCTCAAGATCAACAAAGCCTATTCCGTGTTGAATTTTCAATGAAACTAATCGCTCTGTGTGTCTGGGAACTTGATTTATGAGCATGAGAAAATTTAACAAATGAGCTTTGGCAGTCCTTTCCAAATTTCTTAGCTGTATGTTGGAAATTTACTAGCTCTGAGGAGGTTGCCGTGAAGAGGGTGTGGAAGTTTGATGATGCTTTGCATACAAAGGGAGAGATAAGTAGTAGCGGAGACGTTAAAATTCTTAATAGCAGGTTACCTGACATTTCCATCCTGTGACTCAGCCTAATGCTTCTTGTTAACTGTTGATTCCAACACCGTCTGTTATTTTGGAATCAGTGCTGCTCGTGACGCACATTACCGGTGGCATTTGCTTAGAAGTCCCTGAAAGCTGTCTTTTGCCCTTTAGTCATTTCAAAACAAACTGTCATAAAAAAAACTGAATTGTTTAGCTGTGCCGCACGTATACTGATGCCCATGTGTTTTTAATGGCTTTTATGCTACTTCAAGGTGACCGTTATGGATACTGGAGTGAGAGGGACAATTGCTGTTGGGCTGGTTCCCCAATATTACAAACTTGACCATCAGCCTGGCTGGCTTCCACATTCAATTGCTTACCATGCCGATGATGGAAAGTAAGTTCACTTTGAGAATTTTTTTTTTTTTAATTCATTGTCTCTTTTTTTGTGTTTTAAATATTTAAGGTATTTTAATAGATAATTGATTCAAATTTTCTTTTAAACAAAATGTGTTTTTTATCAGCTTTGTTTTGTTGGTTGCCTGGTGGAATTTTTTGATTCAGGATCACTTCTTCTTTCCATAAACCTTTCCAGTTATAAGTCACTGATGACTCTATCTCTCCTGTTCACAGGCTGTACAACGGCAACCCCGTCGGTCAGCAGTTTGGTCCTAAATGTAACCGTGGTGACCGAATTGGTTGTGGTATCTATCCAGACTCTTTCGATGCCGGACTCGTCACTGTGTTTTTCACAAAGAATGGCAAGGAGGTGAGTCTCCATGCCTTGCTACGGAAATCACACCACATGTCACCAATTTACAGATATACTAACGCAAATTCTTAGGGCCAGATTTACTAACAGCCAGCACAAACCGTCTTTTGGCGTTAAAATAGTACTGTCAGGATTTACTAAAGATGTGCAGTGAAGAATTAGTGCTAAAAAGGCATGGACACAGTTATTTTTGCACCTGACCTTATTGAATATACTTTTGTAGGAGTTTCCCTTCCAGGCGCAGAATTTATGGGAGGAGAGTATGAAAATGAATCATGCATGTGATTTACTAACATTTGCGCTCATCAAATTACTGGTATTTGCGCCATTATTTAACACCCCAAATAAGCATGTCTTAAAGCAGGTGGTAATTTGCGCTGCTCTTGGTAGATTGCGCTGGTCATTATGGAAATGATCTGGCTGCGTCTGTGTTCTTTAATGTGCACATTGTCAGTAAATCGCAGAATTTTCCCCTCCCATTGGCGCTTTTATGGAATTGCATTCTAATGCTAATTTGCTCTGTTTAGTAAATCTGGCCCAAAGTGTATTGCTGATGAACACTGCTGCTGAAAATTATGGAGTCAGGAAGACTTTTACATTGTCACAAAAAATCTTAAAAAGAATGCTAATAAATATTATTAATAAAAGAATTTAAAAAAAAGTTCAGTTTCCACAAAAATATTAAGCAGCACAACTGTTTTCAACATAATAATATTAAGAAATGTTGCTTGAACACCAAATCAACATATTACAATGATTTCTGAAGGATCATGTGACACTGAAGTCTGGAGTAATGAATGCTGAAAATTCACTTATGCATGACAGGAATAAATTACACTTTAAAATATATTCAAATTGAAAACAGTTATTTTAAATCATCATAATCTTTCACAATATTACTGCTTTTACTGATCAGATAAATTCAGCCTTGGTGAGCAAAAAAGACTTCTTTTAAAAACGTAAAAAATCTTTTGAATGGTAGCTATGTTGACTCTATTAAATATCAATGGACTGACATTTATTGATGTTTAATTCTGTTTCTACATAAGAAAATCACCAAATTGCAAAGTAAAACAGTGTTAAACACATTTAATTAATTGCAAGTGTTAACTTTGCCAACCCTATGTGAAAATAATTAGAAACTACAGATTTAAGCATTCTTTAGCTAATCACATAACATCTGCATCAAACTATGAGTTCTATGGTCCATTGTGTGAAATGGTTTTGTTTATTACTCCATTACAGTGGTTACAAGAATCTGTAGAGATAAAGTCTTTGAACACACAGTAGTCTAGTCTTCAAATTGAGGGTTGTTTTCTGATGACTGGTTTTCCTGCAGGCCAGATAGTAGGGTCAGAAGTGATACAGACATCATTTCAAAGAGCGGTCTTTATTCTCAGTTATAATGTGCTGTAAAATAGTGGTTAACTTTATGGAATGCTTTAACAGAGCTCTCTTTATGTATGTGTGTGAATGGAAGGTGGGGTCAGTGGTGGTGCCGGTGGCTCCAGATGGGCTTTTCCCTGCCATTGGCATGCACTCCCTCGGCGAGGAGGTACGGTTGGACCTGCAGGCGGAATGGGGTTCGGAGGAGGAGGACAGCGTCATGATGGTGGACAGCCATGAGGATGAATGGGCACGCCTGTATGATGTCAGAGTCAGCGGCACGGTGAGTGGGGGATGGCCATCGAAAACCAGACCAAATGTGAAACCAATGAGTTTCATAATCATTTTTGCCTCTGCAGGTCTGTGGAAAATGTGATGAGTTGAGTGCCGGCATGGTGAAAGACTGT
>JAFVLL020005907.1:0-10057 GCA_021397915.2 Tor tambroides | reverse complement strand
CATGCATACATACATACACGCATGCATGCACAAACACACACACACACACACACACACACACGCATACACACATGCATACATACACAACCACATACACGCATACATACAAACACATACACGCATGCATACACACACACACGCACGCATGCATACATACACGCATACACACATGTATACACGCACGCATACACACATGCATACACGCACGCATACACACATGCATACATACACATATGCATCCATGCATGCATACATACACACACGCATCCATGCATGCATACATACACACACACACACACACACACACACACACACACACACACACACACACACACACACGCATGCATACATACATACACACGCATGCATAAATAAAGTCTTGTTGCAACATTTTACAAAAATCAAGATTGAATGTATTTGGTCAAAATCCCCTGTTATAAAAGATGAAGTGCTATGCAGGCTATTTAAGACAATGTTGACTGATTAGATGGCAATGCTGACCTGAAATGCAAAATGTTTGCCCTCTTTGTCCTAAAGAGCAAAGAAAATACTATACAAAACCTACTGAAACAACCAGGGGCCAGTTGCATAAATTTAGCCACCATGTTAATAGACATAACTAGTTTGTTGTATCAGTCTTACTTTTCCAATACAAATAAGACCAATCTGCCTTTTCATAATCAATTTTAAAATGATATAACCAGTGACTTTTTAAAACTAGTCTAAACAGTTTATGTTTAAACAGTTATGCCCCCAGGGGTCGGTTGCATAGACTAGTCTTAAAAAGGTTTTTTTTTTGTTTTGTTTTTTTTCTTCAAGACTGGTCATAACTTTAAATTCAGTTGAATGAAAAGGTAGAATGGTCTCATTTGTGTTGAAAAAGTAAGACTGATTACCCCTTGACAACTGCTAGTTGGTCAAACTAGTTCTTAAGACACAGTCTTAACATGGTGGCTAAGTTTATGCAACCGGCCCCAGCTCTTTGTTTACACAGGGGTCCAGGGAAGTGACTGACCTCTGAGGCTCTGCAGGAGCGAGGAGCCTCTCCACTTCTCGTGAGAGATGATCTGTCCGTACGGAGGAGCTGCGTGCAACAGCTTCGCAGGAACCGGTTTACACTCCATAACAATCAACACCCGTACACTCAAAACAACCGACAACGGCACCCGTTCACTCCAAACATAACACCGCTTCTCTCCGCTGGGGATCGTATAGTTACAACGTATTCTTACATAACGAACGCGTGTAGACACGACAATAAATAGATTTTTATTTACAATCTCTCACTTCCCAGTGTTCTCAAAACACGCAAGTCTCGTCAAATCTCGCGCCTGTTTTACCGCGCAAATCTCGCGATGTTTCCGTGGCGCTGCGCTGCCGCTGATTGGCTGCTGTGAGTCAATTTAAACAGTTGAATCCTCACAGCAGCGTTTCGATGAATGCTGGTGGATTGAGCTCAGCTGAAGTTGTTATAAAGCAGACTCTGTGGCGCATATCGAGGTGAGTGCTGTGGATGTGTTATTACAGACGTTCAATGCAATCGGGGTTAAATCGTTGATTCGAATTTATTTTGTTTTATTTATTTATGTGCGTGTGTGTGCGTGCGTGTGTGTGTGTGTGCATGTCTAATTTTATAACGTGCATGTCTGAATAAAATGCAGATTTGTGCATGTCCGGTTTACAAACCCAACTGGACATGATGTTAGATCTGATCTGGTTTTGGTCAGTACTGGTCCTCGGTCTGTGATTGCAGTCAGCTGTGAGAGAGAGAGAGAGAGAGAGAGAGAGGATCTAAGCCCAGACATGTTTCAGAGGCAGACCTCTCTTACGATCAATGCTGCGCAGCAGGCTCAACGCGTTCATAGACCGTGTTCCTGTTTTACAGTAATAAATCTCTGTAAGTGAAGTGTATAATATTAATGATTGTTTTTCTTTACGCTTCCTTACAAACACATTGACATTTTATACTTCTATTACAGCTTTTCTGCATCTTACCTTTGTGTGTGTTTGTTGTTCTACCTTTTGTTTTTTGATAAGTTTTTTTTTTTTTTTCTTCTCTCATTTATTATTTCAACAAGAGTTTTTTTTTTTTTTATTATTATTAAAAATGAGACCGTTTTCTCGACATGTATGTATTTATTATTTTGACACTCACTTATTTATTAAATGATAAAACAGTTTTCCCTCTATTTATTAATTACTAAAAATGTTTTCTCTTTTTTGACTTTTTTTTTCTCATGTATTGTTAAAACAGTTTTTCCCTCTTCATTTATTTATTTTGAAAATAAGTTTTCTGTTTAATGAGTTTTCTCATTTATTTATTTATTAAATGTTAAAACAGTTTCCCTTTTTATTTATTTATTTTATTTATGATAGTTTTCTCTATGTATTTAATGACTTTTTCTCATTTACTGAATGTTAAAACAGGTTATTTATTTATTTTTGTTTTTTTATTTTTGTATTTGTTTTTGTTTATTTTAGAAAATGATAGTTTTCTGTATTTAATGAGTTTCTCATTTATTAAATGTTAAAACAGGTTTTATTTTTTTTCTATTGTTTTTTAAAAATAGTTTTTTCTATGCATTTAATTTTTTTTTTCTCATTAAATGTTAAAACAGGTTATTTTATTTATTTATTTATTTATTATTTATTTATTTTTTTTAAATAGTTGTCTCTGTATTTATTTAATGAGTTTCCTCATTTATTAAAGGTGCCATAGAATGCATTGATACAGTATTTTAAATTGTTCTCTGATATCTACATAGAAGGTATGTAGCTTAGGTAAGGGCAAAAAATCTCCAGAAATGATTTTACATGACCATTTACAACCCTCAGATTTCTCCCTAGAATGAAACGGTCTGTTATTGGCTTATTTGGCAGGGTCATGAATAATAATGAGCTCTGCTCTGATTGGCTGTTTCACAGTGCGGCTCATCAGCAAGAAGGAAATACAGGGAGGAAAATATATATTTAAATACTTTCTCTCGCAGTTATATCGTCGGGTAATTATACTGTATATAAAATGCGGGCATCAGGGAGCCGCTATTAATACGTGAGGCATTGAAACTGCTTTTGAACGATCGGTCGATCGCGTTATAGTTTCACTTTCAAGATACGCGATCACACGAACTATGTTTATATTATGGAGCGGCAGTACTTTACCACACATTTTGCAAGATCAGATGCTTGTCAGTGGTGCTCAGGATCTGTAAATCATTCGCCATCATCCTCAGTAATCTCTCCTTACTCTGTTTATGTGGTAAGTGAAATCTTATGTACTGCAATGTAACAGGCTACCGCTAGCAAGGAGCTAACCATGTCCCTTTAGTGGCTTGCGTTATTTTAGTAGAACGCCTTATTTGCTTTCCGTGCCTTTCTGAATACAGACACCAACCCATCCCTGCACTTCACTCCCCCTGCACAGCCTGGAACATAACATGTATTTCCATGGTCTGCCATTTTCGCTGTTGTCCGCGCTTGTTTATTTACAATACCTGCAGAGCTTCTGATGGTTCGGCTGGCGTCTGACCTAGAACATGGGCGGGTTTATGCAAATGTTGGGGGCGTAGTGATCCCGACTGTTGCGTAACAGTCGGTGTTATGTTCTGATTCGCCTGTTTTTCAGTGGTCTTTTTTTAATCACGAGATTTACATAAGGAGGAAACTATGGTGTTTGAGGCTCACTGTATGTCATTTCCATGTACAGAACTGTTATTATTTAACTATGCCAAGGTAAAGACAGTTTTTCATTCTATGGCACCTTTAAATGTTAAAACAGGTTATTTTTATTTATTCATCTATTTATGTATTTAAGACAGATAATTTGTTTATAACTGAAAATACAGGACTTTTTTTTTTTAAATGATCTGCATGCAGCACATATTTAATGTATTTTATGTTGCTAGTGTCGTGGCCCAAGAGAGTCTGGTTTGTCTAGATCTTCGTCAGTGCAGTCAGAGAAGCTCAAAACAGCAGAGTTTCAGGTGCCAAAGGAAGACTTTATTATACAGAGTAACAAAGCCGAGAGAACAGCCGCCACATCCACTGCCTCTAGTCTTTGTTTGTTCAGACTCCATGTTTTATACACTTTCTACTTTTAACAATGTAACAAAGTTGGTACTTTCTCATGCTTGTTTGTCATGCCTGATTGGTTCGCCACCATTATTTTGTAGCCTTTCTAATCCTTTATCTAATGGTGGAATATTGCTGAATCTGCCAATTTAAAAATATATGGCCTCCCTTTGGTTGGAGGTGATTTCACCCTTCTTGATATCATTCTCTGGAAACCACCTAACATTTTATCATGGAAATTCCCAGCACTACTCATGTGAACTCACAGTCCATATTCAGATATTCAGTTTTAGACTAATTTAACACATTATTCAGTATATTGATTGCTTCCATGATTTTACATTCTCTTTTCATATATGGTAATAACATTTTCATAATTTAAAGCTAAATTACACAATACTAGCTAGTAGTAAGTGTTTCAGGAGCAACTGAAAATAAGGGACGTATTTAAGTGCCATGTTTCTCACACGTCCTCATCTTCTGTGTGCAGGCTGAGGATGGGGCACTGGTTTGTGATGCTGTGGGTGTTGAGTGTGCGGTATGGGGAGGTGGATGCTTTCTTCGACTGGCTGAACAAGCCTGCACCCGCTCCTGCTGCTCCACAGGAATCCATCGCCCCGATTCTGCTCCATGGAGAGACCCCCGCCTTTGAAATGAGTGTTGTTGACGAGAAGTTTTTGGCTGAAGCAAAGCAGATGGAGCTCAGTCCTCTGGACAGCTGCCATTTCCGGGTAAGCACACTGTATATGGCATCTTTCAAGAATTTCACAATCAACAATCAGCTAATTACAAGCAACAGGACAACCATGTCAAGCCAATGTTCTGTGTGTAACGCTATATACAATACACATTGCTTCAAAGCAGTTTGTCACCAAGTTCAGCAAAGCAGAACAAAAATACAAATCAAATAAGCAGTGCTCAAAGCACAGTATCCAGAGTTGCGTAAATTAAAGAAAAGGTATCTTTAAACTGTTATTCTACCCTTAAAGACACATTGCCTGTTGTTTTTATAGGTTGTTGCTCAGCTCAAAGCTACTTGCAGCGGCCTATCAGAGGAGCAGCTGGCCAAACTGGGCGTGGCTTTGTTCAACTGCCAATCAGAAGTGGAGGGCCGCAGGACTTACCCTTGCACTGAAGACATGGTAGGGTCAATGGCCACAACCTTGCTATTTTATAGGCGCAATATCAGCTAAACTATAAGTGAATCTCATCACTGCGCAGGTCAATGCGAGCAGTTCTAGTTTTCTAGAATTCATTGAGTCTGATTAAACCGTATTTCTCTCTCCCTGCAGTCTATAAAAGAGTGCACAGCGGAGATGGACTCGGACACGTGGAATGCGTATCACATCGTCAGCAACCGAGCGCGGTCCGTGTGTTACGCCACGCGTCAGCAGCACTTCCGCAAGCGAGCCGAGCTAACCGTCAACGCCCTGATCTCCACCGCAGCCAGCCAACTGGATGCCATGAAAGACCTAAAGGTGTGTTATAAAGATCTCAGTTTCATTTTTATGTTCTTCCTCTTCTTACTGTGCACAGTCATGTTTATTCTAAAGACAGGTCACTTGGGTTCTTTCATGTCGTTCTGAAATCTTACGTTATGGGTAGGGTTGCCACCCGTCTCTTAAAATAAGGAATCGTCCCGTATAGTGATAGTATAATGATAGTATTTTTTTTTTTTTCTCTACTATAGAAGTTACTGAGGACCAGAAGTTGTTAGCTTCTGTTAATAGTTACCCGCATTCTTCAAACTAACTACTTTTGTGTTCAACAGAAGAAATAACTTAAATATGACTTTTCATTTTTGGGTGAATGTACCTTTAAAGCGACAGACACATCCATGTTTCTAAAGGTTATAGGCCTATTGTTTTATTAAAATTTGGATGGTCTGTTAATATAATATTCTATACGTTATCAGAGCTTGGTAGACACAATTTTAATATTTTTAGACATGATTATGTTAGATGTGATTAAGACATGCTCCCCGCCCCCTTTTCCAGAATAGAGCTGCACCATTACAGCTCGTACCTGATAAAAACTTGTTTTGGTTCTGATTATCATGTTCGTCACTCTGAATCATGCTTTTTAAGCCATATTAGTTTAAACTCCTTGTATATGGTTTTCTGAGTGCACACAGCCAGAAAGCGGCTGTCACGGCATGAGAGTACTAAACTTAAGTTCTCATTCGCACACGTTTACGTTAAAAACACACGAGTTACACAAACAGTAGGTTATGTCTGTGAAGGTAAACAGCTGGGAAAGAAATGTCATGTTTGTATTAGATCTGTGTGGCAGCAGCAATATACAGTAAATCAAATCCTCTGCTGTAGGTTGTCTCCTCTGAGGCTGTGACTCTAAACAGTGTTTTGTGCTCGTCTGTGCAGCCTAAATTTCGAAATTTTTGTATGCGTTTTCGTATTCGTCATCGTTTCCTATCGAAATCCTTGTTATGGATGCGAAAATGCAGAAAATCGAACCTGATCAGAATTTTTTTTTTATGACAAAAGTTTGAGGCAGTGTATAAACGTGATTGACACAATGCAAGGTCGAATTTATTTTTTAACATGGGAAAAATTCGGATAAATTCAGACCTTAAAGGGATAGTTCACTTTGAAATTAAAATTTGGTATCTATCAGCTTACCCCAAGGGCATCCAAGATGTAGGTGTCTTTTTTTCTTCAGTAGATCCAATTTTGATATTTTTAGGTCAAACCGTTCTAGTCTGTCAGTCATATAATGGCAGGTATTGGTCACTGGCTCTATAAGAGGGAAAAAGAACATGCACAGAAATCCAAATTAAACAATTCCCCATCGTAACTACACATTGATGGCCTAAGACACGAAACGAGCGGTTTGTGTGAGAAAACGAACAGTATTTATATTGTTTTTTACCTCTTGTACACAACCATGTCCAAGTGATCTGAGTGCGCCTACATCTACATCTTGGATGCCCTTGGGGTAAGCTGATAGATATCAAATTTTAATTTCAAAGTGAACTATCCCTTTAAGGCAGAACAGTTTGCATGTTTTGCTCAAACTTTCGCCATGGCATACACATTTCGGCATTTTAGTGTGATTCATGAAACATTCGCGTGAACCCTGTCGTGATCTATGCGCTCGTTTCTATGTTAGATTGAAAAAGAGGCCCACTGATTTTGAATGCAGTTTCATGTTGACTTGACTGTTTTATGGTTTGTTTGATCTGCAGGAGGGCCAGAAGGAGCTGAGGGAGATGACCGCTGCGTCGCTGGACAAGCTGCTGGAGGGTCACAGTGCACTGCAGCTCCAGCAGGGGGCTCTGAAGGAAGGACAGGAGCAGCTGGATGCCTCCATCAGTGAAAACCTGCAGAGACTGGCGCAGGAGAAAGCTCTCATCAGCACCGGCCAGCAGCTGGTGGCTCAGCTAATTCAGGGCATTACACAGAGAATGGGTCAGTCACACAAAAATGCATTTGCTTCAATACCTGTGAATTCTCACTTCATCAGAGGTTTTAAAGGGGTCATATAATACGATTTCACCTTTTTAACTTTTGTTAGTGTAATGTAGCTGTGTGGGCATAAACAACACCTGCAGTTACGTAGCTCAGAGTTCAATGCTGCGCTGCTTTAGAGAAGAGGAAGAAAACTAGGGGTGCATGTAAAAATCTTTTCATATGCTGTATGAATCGTGATTCTGTCTTCTAACAGTTCTAATGGATTCACAAGTTTCAAAATCAGTGTTCTAAAGCAGCGGTTCTCAATCCGGTTCCTCGCGTCCCCTGCTCTGCATCTCGCTCTTGCTCTCTCTCACTCTTGCTCTCTCGCTCTCTCTCTCTCTCTCTCTCTCATTCAGATCATCAGTTCAGCTCCAACAATGTACTGTTCCATTTATACACTTATTTTCACATAGCTACGACAAGCATGCGGTTGCCGTACTGTATTAAAGCTATAATCATGATACAACCGTATATTAAAGTTGGCATGAAATCAAAATAGAATTTTTTTTTTTTTTTTTTTTAATGGAATGCTGTAGTGTTTATTATAAATAATTTGTTCGTGCACTTCATTTTATTAAAATTCATATGCCTTTGTAATCTTTAATCAAATGTTAACCTCCCCTCCCCCTCAAAACGACTCATTCTCTTCCAGTCACGAGTTATGGCGCAAGGGGCGGAGCTAGTGACGTAAGGGGTAAACGCTGGGATAAACGACACGGGAAAAGCTGCTGATGCTTCACTTTATAGAAATGCATTGACCAGTGCTGACGCTAGCGATGGGGTAGTACACTACCCTTAAAAATTGAAAGGATATTACCACAACATTACTCTTAGGACATCGCAAACTATTAATTTTTTATGAATATGGAGGACGCGCTCAGTCATTCTCTCTCTCTCTCTCTCTCTCTCTCTCTCTCTCTCTCTCTCTCTCTCTCTCTCTCTCTCGCTCGCTCGCTCGCGCGCGTCCTCATCGCCGTCATCCTTAAATAAAGCAAAATAAAAATCTTCATGCTAGGGTGTCGGTGGTGAATCCAGTGGAGAGACATTCCCCCACAGCTAACTGCAAACTGGCATTCAGATCTGCCTCCATTTTGTAAGCACCGCCCAACTTCCAATGATCCAATCAATTCTCAAAGGACGAAGTCAAGTCCCGCCCTCTCATTTCAGATTCCGTTTCACTCGGATAGGCATCACAGTAGAGAAAAAAAGACAAACGATACTTTTGTTTCATGCCGACTTTAAAAGCTAACATAAGCAGTAGCATAATAACAGCGTATCGAAAGGAAGGGACAACACCAAACAAAAAACTTAGGCCTACCATTCACTAATATCCTCTGCATCTCAATGGGGCTCAAACTGATAAGCAATATAAACAACGCCATTGTTTACAATACAACCGGAGCACATGCCGCTGAGGCATAGCCGCGGGAACATTTTATCTGGGGGGTGCTGGGGGCGGGGCTTGATGTTGTAGGGCGGAGCCATGGTGCGGTATTTTTGACAAAATCCTAATATTAAACAGCCCAAACTCTTATTAACATTCAAATGAAGATGTATATGTGAACCAATATTTATTTGTGCTTTTGTGATTTTTAGTTCAAGAAATTTCTTTAATATTTCTATTATTTAAGGGGATTTTACTAAACATTAACATCGCTGATACGCAAATTTTTGGTTAGTGCACTGACGAATTCTCTCATCAGTAACGAAGTGCAGATGTACCTACGTGCGATGTAAGATTAATTCATCATACACTGCAGACAACATCACTGACTATAGCTTAGAGTTTTTAGAGTGCTTACACTCATGCTTCAGTGATATTCTTTGATCATTAAATGTTCTTTGCTCGCTGTAATTTGATCTTTTTTGAATAATCGTGGACATGCACGTTATAATTAAACTTAAATGTCTTCATTAAACGTGATCAGGTTAAATACAAATTCAGTCTTATTAAAATATATTGTCATAATATGGATAGCCTACTTGCCCAAAACGTTATGTTATGTTAGACTACAGGGGTTTGAGCGCGTTTGCTAAGATTAAGCACTCAGACCCAAAAAAGTCAGAGTTGCGAGTTTGTATCACGCAATTATGAGGAAAAAAGTCAGAATTGTGAGTCGCAATTACCTATTTAATTTTTTATTCAGTGGCGGAAACCATGACAAAGTGGCTTCCATACATTATCGCTTTTAGGACACACTGAGGAAAACACCGTGGCAGGTGTCGTTTTAAAAGTATGCACATTCCTACCTTAGGCTATTTGTAAATTTAAATTAATCTCCAATCCTCCTCCTATCGTTTCAGGTTTATCCATAGTTATTCGAATGCTAGAAAACGGCTGATTTTCCAAGTAAAAAAACGCCAAATAATGTTTACACGTAGTTGCATTATGATAGGCTGCGTAATATTCAGAGCGTGGGGAGATGGAGGATTCCCCCGGTCTATACGTCTCTGCATCAACTGAATTATTATTATTTTTTTTTTTTATTTATTTATTTTTTTTTTTTATTCCC